>PVKM010024727.1:0-19044 GCA_004027735.1 Carollia perspicillata
ATAGGGAACAATGCTGCTTGCTTGGTTCTTGCCCCACTTGCTGTCAATTCCCTCACTTCCCACAAGTGGATTGTGCCCTTTCAGGTGCTGATTCTCAGGTGGGTGGGTTTGTATACATTCTAGGACCCCATCGGCTGCTCCAAAGGACTCTCCTGTGGGACTGGGAGTTTCTCTCGCTGCTGCAATCCCTACAGGTTTTTTACAGCCAGAGGTTTTAAGTCTTTAGTTACCTGTGCTGAAACTCTGGGTTTCAAGGTCTGTCTCACTCTCCAGTTGTTCCTCCGAGATTATCCTGGTCAGTCAGCCCCTACCTTGCCTGGGTGGTCTGCAGCCTTGTTGCATGTGCCCGCTCTGTCCAGCTGCCCATCTCCACCCCTCCTACCAGTATGGTTGAATGTTTCTTTAACTCCTTGGTTGTCGGATTTCCATGCAGTTTGATTTTCTGGCAGTTCTGGTTGTTTTTTGTTTTTAAATTGGTTGTTATTCTTCTTTTAGTTGTGTGAGGAAGTGAAGTGTTTCTCTCTACACTGCCATCTTGGCTGGAACTACTATTTTGCCCATTTTTAAATTGGATTCTTTGCTTATTTGGTGTTGAGTTGTATAAGTTTTTAAAAAATAAATTTTGCATATTAACCCATTATCAGATACATCATTAATGAGTGTGTTCTCCCATTTTGTGGGTTGTCTTTTCATTTTGGTGATGGTTTTTTGTTCTGTACAAAAACATTTTAGTTTGATATAGTTCAATTTGTTTATTTTTCTTTAATTTCCCTTGCCTGAAGAGATATATCAGAAAAAAATGTCACCAGAAATGTCCAAGATTATACTGCTTATGTTTTCTTTTAGGATTTTTATGCTTTTTAGTCTGACATTAAAATTTTAATCCATGTTCAGTTTATTTTTGGGGGTGGTGTGAGAAAGTGGTTTAATTTAATTTTTTTGCATGAATCTGAATTTTCCAACACCATTTATTGAGTGGGCTATCTTTATCCTATTTCATATTCTTGCCTCCTTTGACAAATGTTAATTGAATATAAAGGAGTGGGTTTATTTCTGGTTCTGTCAACTATGCCATTGGTATCTTGATAGGAATTACATTGAATCTATAGATTGCTTTGCATAGTATGGATGTTTTAATGATGTTAATTCTTCATATTCATGAACATGGTATATGCTTCCACTCATTTATATCCTTTTCATTTTTCTAAATGTCTTATAATTTTCCAAGTACAGGTATTGTAGACTCTTTGTTAAATTTATTTTGGGATGTTTTTTGATTCCATTGTAAATAGGATGGCTTTTCCCTGTTCTCACAGTTCATGTTTGGTATATAAAAATGCAACTGATTTCTGAGTATTAATTTTGTATTCTGCTACCTTATTTAATTTATTTATCAGCTCTAGTAGTTCATTGATGGAATCTTTAGGGTTGTCTATACACAGTATCAGGTCATCTGTAGATAATGACAATTTTACTACTTCCCTTCCAATTTGGAGGACTTTCATTTCTTCTTCTTATCTGATTGTGGTGGCTAGAACATCCAGTGCTATGCTGAATAACAGTGGGAGAAGCAGACATACCTGTATTTTTCTGAAATGGTTTTAGTTTTTGCCCATTGAGTATGATGTTGAGTGTGGGGTCAAGATATATGGCCTTCATTAAGTAGAGGTATGTTCCCTCTATTACTACTTTGCTGAGAGTATTTGTCACAAATGGGTGATATATTTTTATCAAATGCTTTTTCTGTATCTATTGATATGATTATATGATTTTTATCATTCATTTTGTTTATGTGGTCACATTATGAATCACATTTATTGATTTGTGGATATTTTACCAATTTTATATCTGTGAAATAAATCTCACCTGATCATAATGTATGACTTTTAAAATATTGCTGAATTCAGTTTGCAAATATTTTGTTGAATATTTCAGCATCTATGATCATCAGGTATATTGGCCTATAATTTTTTTATTTTTAGTGTCTTTATCTGGTTTTATAATTAACATAATGCTGACCATGTGCAAGCGGTTGGAAGATTTTTCTCCTTGTGAGTTTTTTGGAATTGTTTGAGAAGGAGACATGTTAGTCTTCTGAATGTTTGTTAAAGCCACTTCTGAGGCTAATTGTATCCTGCCCTGTAGTTGTTTGAAGCTGGCCACAAGGTGTATTTGTTCTGGGGCTTCTTGGGAGGGACTCAGGTGCAGGCCAATGTCTGATGCTGCCTGTCACTGATCCTGGGCCACCTGTTGGCAGCTACAAAGTGATCCATCAATTGTGGCTGCCTCTGCTGGGCATGGGTGAGTGTGGGAAGGTCCAAGCAGTACACTAAGGCTGGCTTTCACCAGCACTGGGCCCTGGGAAAGGTCAGTTAAAGCCCCAGGTACCACAAGACCCACCTCTGCCTGCATCTGCCTGCTGCTTCTGTTAGGTACAGTCACTGAAAGAGCCTCTGGTGATTCTCAAGGTGCATGACGTAGGTTCTCTGTGAGTCACCTGGTAGGGATAATTGGTGTCACTAGAGTGATACAGGTTCAAAATCTGTGCCAATGCTGGGTCTGACACTCATCAAGTGTCTTAGGGGCATCCAACCTGCTGCCTGTG
Organism: Carollia perspicillata; assembly: GCA_004027735.1. Taxonomy (NCBI): domain Eukaryota; kingdom Metazoa; phylum Chordata; class Mammalia; order Chiroptera; family Phyllostomidae; genus Carollia; species Carollia perspicillata. The sequence continues at coordinate 2,606 of PVKM010024727.1, forward strand.
AGCCACTTGTAGCCCAGGATGGTTGTGAACGTGGCCCAACACTAATGTGATTGCAATGTTGCAACTAATGTTGCAATGTAGTAAAGATATGGCCCAAGATAACTGTTCTTTTCCAGTGTGGCACAGAGTCACAAAAAAGTCAGACACCCCTGTTAAAGTATACCAAAGCTAGCTGCCATATGTTGGGCACTTGCACACATTTGTGGTGAGGTCACATCTCAGAGAGTCGTCAGGGTGAGGCCAGAGCATTTATCAGTCCCTAACAGAACAATATTTGGCTACATGAAGGGAGAGCGCTGCATGGCTCAAGGGAATGATGGCCCCAAGCCTTGAGGCACACAGCTCAGCCTGTTCCAAATTCTGCCAGAGGCCCAATCTCAACAGAGAGCCCAGAGAGTGGGGCTAGAGAATCTCCTGTGATGGGGAGGCACTGGTCAGGTTCAAGGGAATGTAGGAGAATGGCCCTCATCCCAGAGCCACACAATTCAGTCAATGATACCCCTGAGTCTACGCAGACCTCAACACCTAGCACAGGCAGCTGACTCCTCAGCACATCACAAGCTCTGCAGTGTGGCATTACAGGGAGTCCAGAGGTTTGGGCTATAGCATTTTCCCCAGGCTGATATCATATGGAAGGAAGAGCTCCACCCAGGAAGGATGGTGTCTTGCAGTTGAATCTTTATTGTTATTAGCCCATTTGTGCATGGAGGGTGTGGGAGAGGGATCCTGGCAGCTGTCCCTGTACCTTTCTCCCCAGAGCCACACCCCAGTCTGTCCTCACACAACTTTAGCTTGCTCTGCCCTCTCTTCACCAGAGTCCAGGGTGAGTGGCTGCAAACTAAATTCTGTTGGCTGGCCATTTAAAGGGCCCTTGTGTCTCTAGGAAACTTCCTTCCCCCTTCCTGGCAGACATCATTCCTGGTGATTTTCACAGCCAGAGGTTGTGTGGGCACCTCTTCACAGCTCTGGTACCCTGGGCTAGGGGGCCCTGTTTGGCATTGAGATCCCATTTTTCTCAGGAGGAGTCAATGAAGCCGAAATGTACCTCTGGAATCTCAGCCATCACCTGTGGGAGATGGGCCAGACCTCTTTGCATCTCCACCAGTCTTGACGTGACTTCTGTAAATTCTTGGTTATAAAACTGCTCTTCAGTTAGTCTTCAGGTGGTTATTCAGGTTGACAGCTCTGTATTTTAGTTGTAATTCCAGTTTGGTCCTGGGAGGAAGTGAGGGTAGCTACCCCTTCCTTCGCTGCTCTCTCTGATTTCTCCAAGGAAATATTTATGCTACAAGAATCTTGGATATGAAGAACGCATCCCTGCAGATCCTAGCGACTGCTGAAGGTATTGTAGGCATGAAGAGGCAATAAATTTACTCATAAGGTACACAGAAGCCCCTTTTAGTAAGCCAAGAAATAAATGCTAGTTTAGCAGGCTTTGTTTTAAGGACTGGGCATACCATATTGCTTTGACTACTTAGGAAACTTCGATTGCTATTCATTCTCTGTGACATCATTTCTTTTCAAACACAAACTGTGTGTATGTATGCATATCTAAACAAATAAGCATTTTAATTCCAAATGAACATTTTAATAATATTTATACTTTGCAATTTACTAGAAAACAGAAACATATAAATGACACCCTGAAAATATTAGGAAAACAAAAATTATTATTTTAAACGTAAAATGTTCTTTCATACTCTCTCCCCCATCTCCTTTCCCCTCATACCCTTTTCACTTGCAGAGTAAGAAATCTGCCTTCTCAGATTGACAGAAGTTGTCTATTTTTAAATTTCCAGAATTTCTGGTCTCTTGTAATTAAACATGACAAAGCAATCTAAGGAAAGGAAAAGCATTGTTTGAAAAATAAAACCCTTTTTTAGTGTGACCTGGACAGAATAGTGGGTTAAATCTGAATTTTAAACATTTTCAGATTATGCACTGTTGTGTAGCATTTTAGAGAGAACTGAGAACTAATACATAAAGTATCTGAAAGATTACTTTTTGGTTAGAATTAAAAAATGAAAAAATATCCTCATGCTGTGTTTAAAAATGTAGATAACCCTTATTCTGATCTGCATTTGGGTTTGGGAGCTTGATCAGGAAAGGCATTAAACTGCTTTTAGGACATAGTGTTTTTTAGAAAAAAGTCTGCCTATTTTTCTTTTTTCCGGGGAACTGCCACTTAGAACAGGCACAAAGCTGGGAACATAACCAAGCCGCCCCCTGCAAAAAAAAAAAAAATCACCCCTATGTTCTATTTGTCAAACTGACCTGCAGGTCACAACCTGAAGGTTTATGGATCACCGAGGCCTTGTCTCTGCATAAGCATGTTTTCTGGACTTTGGCTGAAGCAAAATTCCTGACTTCTGAAAGAGGAGTGGGTGTGGACTTCCAGCAGAACTAGCCAGTGGGAAGGAAGTGATATTCATTAAGAGTGTCTCCTGCAAGCAGTGCTGGGTAGATGCTCAGTGTAAATTCTCCTGTAGCTTGTCAAGCTATGTTTGAACTCATTCCAGAATACTGGAAAATACTGGATTTACTTTTTTTTTCCCCCACCATGGGGAATGCTTGATTAGACTGCATTTTACTCTCTCTGTCTCTCTCTCTCTGTCTCTCTCTCATTTTTTCTTTCTGCCACAAGATTGGAAAAAATACTCTTTTCTGATCAGTTCAGTAATACATTGTCCTTCAGTGTCTACATGAACATTTCAGTGGAGAAGAAAAGAAACTTTGCTACCTGGGAACTGAATGAAGACTGCTTAGGTCAGTGAATGTTAATAAAGTCTTAAGGACTTATGGAGCCAGGAGTTAACTTTTCTCAACTGTTAAGGTAATCTGCAGCAAATTTAATTGCCTTTTCAAATAAGTGGGTGCATACCATTTTTTCCACACACAAAGCATGTTTTTATACGTTGTAGTGATTTTCCAAACACAGGGAAAATATATCTTTGGGTTAATTTGCATTTGAAAGAACCTCTTTTTGTATTAGAGTTTCTCTACAACAAATTATGTGTGCTTTTCAAACAAATATTGTGGTGAGCTGCTGTAGCCATAATGTTCTGAATGTGGGTATGTTCTGTGTTATATTAATTCTCGGTGTGGGTTGGTTTGGTGAAAGTTATTGCTTTTGTTGCTGCCAAAGATGAAAGACAGTTTGGTTTTCGTTGCTATTGTTTTAGGAAATTTTGTGGGCTATACGATTGCATTGTGAGCCTGTCCTAGAGAGAAACATTGTCTTTTTCTATGTACAATGTGCATTTTTCACAATGTTCAACTTTAATTCTAAGAAAGGGGTATAGATTTTTTTTTTTTTTTAGAATCTGTGTAGAAGTAGAGTTTTTTAAACGGAGTTTTGGAAAGAAACAGTATTTAGAAAGGCAGAAAGAAGTTTTGTAATAAATAAATTAAATCAAGATCCTTTTGGTGACTATGAGCAATGAATGCAAAAAATATTGTATACTACATACTCACTGATTTAGTTTAGGTTAATAATTTTACTATTTAATTTTAAAAAGGACTTCAGACTTTCATGTGCTATCTTATAATATCAGTTGATAACACAGAAAACTCAAATTGGAGAGAATTAAAGGTCTCAGATAAAGCAAGTTAGCAAAGGTATCCTCTTTAACATATCTGAGGACTGAGGTTAAGAAACCACACGCTTTCGTCTAGGAGCAGTGTACCCTGAGCTTAAGCACTCTATTTTTTATTCAAGAATTTTAAGAGTAAAAGGGATTGATCTTTAAAAAAATGCAAAGATTATTGATGAGTCAGGGGCTAAATGTTTCTGGAACACAAAGCATCACATATTTTCAATGTGTAAATCAGACTGACCCACTACACAGGGGTGTAAATGAAAATACCATCATTTTGAACAGAATCAAATGCAGCAGCACCCCAGCCCTTCACTCTCCATCTTCCTGTCCCAGGAAGGGGCCACAATGGTGGGCCAGGGTGTGAAACAGGACTTAGCTGATGAGCTAGCTGACTTTGTTCTTTTAACTTCTCTCCATTTGTTTCACTGGGCAGCTGAAACAGTGAGGAAAGTGGGAGAGGACCACAGGGGAGACAAAGAATGGGCCAGACTCTGCCAGAGCTGTGATCTGCTCCCCACCCTGTGATTAGACAAAGGAGAGGATCTAAATGGATGCATCTAAATCCACTTCCTTCTGCTGCCAGGGCTTTGATTTAGTACCACTTGATGCACCTACCTCTGTTTTTCATAAGTAAAAAGCTCTGTTGCTTCAGTGGTGATTTACTTGATATAGATCAACCCCCAAGGAGGTTGTCAAAGTAATGCAGTCTTGTTTTGGTTTTTCCTCTCTTCCCAAACATGTGGCAGAGATCTTGATGAATTTAATTGAAACAACAAGTCCTTTCTGGGATGAGAGATTCCAGTTCTCCGTGAAACTGTGTGTGTGTGCATGTGCACACCTTGCAGTCAGGAATCTGTGATGGCTGAGGGCGTTTGTCTGGAGTCACGGACCCTTTCACTGTCTTGGCTGTCTGTACTGAATGAGAGGATGCAGACATTCTGGGGCATTCGATTACTCTTTTCTTCGACTTTTCTTTCCTTTCGTTGTACCCATCCCTAACCTTGTGTCCCCTTTATGACCTATGCCTTGAAGAATAGCACTGAAATGTTCTGAGGCACAAAAAAGCCCAAGTGTATGCCAAAGGTAGAGAATAAACAAAGACAGGCCTCCTGATGTTCACATCTGGATAAAATTTAGATTGTGACAAGGAAAGGGAGAAGAAAAATCTGGCATCACATTAAAAATGTATACAATTGACTTCCTAAAGGTTATTTTTCAAAATCCTTACAAGAAAATACACTCATTGATTTTAGAGAGAGAGAAAGAGAAACATCGATTGGTTGCCTCCCGTATGAGCCCTGACTGGGGATCAAACCCAAAACCCAAGTATTAAGGATATGGGCTCTGAACAGTAATCAGACTTGCAGACTTTTGGTGCAAGGATCTACACTCCAACCCACTGAGCCACCTAGCCAGGGCTACTAGAGGTTTCCTTGTTTCAACTTCCCTGAGTATTTCTGTATCCTGCCCATACCCAACTCTCTATGTTGCGGTAAAGTTCAATGGTTTGTCTAAACTAGTGGCTGAGTCAGAGTTAGCACACAGAGCTCTCAAGCTCCAGTCCAGGGCTCTATCTACATCATAATAGGAATAAACTGGTGCCAATTTCTGTATCTTAAATTCAGTTCCCCCATTCACTTCGATATGTTGGACAATAGCAATTACTTTGCACAAAACTTCTCAAACTAAAGAAGTTACTGTAATTTCTTTTTAATTTGAGAAGTACTTGAAGTCTTTCAGGGAATTTTCATACCTTTCCTTTTATTTCATCTTCAACACTGAGCATGAAAAACTGATGGGCCAGGGTTGATATTTATATTTGACAAATGAAACTGAAAGATTGAATGACTTGCTGTTTAAGGTCAGACAGAGGCTGGATGGGGGTTCAGCTGGCCCAACTAGGATTTGGAATTCTAGACCATATCGAATCTATGTGGGGACCTCCAGGTTACTGAGGCAGAGAGATTATATAAAGAAGAGTTCCATGATTCATGAAGGCAAAAAGTGGGTCAGTGCCAGGAACTTTAAATATTGTTAGTCTCATTATGACAAAGAAAACTCAGACTGGAAGAGTTATGTTCTTCACCTACAGTCAGACTTAGGGAGTCGGGAAGCTGCCTTTGAATCCTATTTGTGGTACCCTAAAATGTGCACCGTCTACGGTGCAGTTACAAAGTACGTGAACTATTCTGGGTTTCTCCACATCTGTTTTTCTTTGTATGAAGAGTGGGGATACCTATCATAGGGTTGCTATGAGGATTATGTGAGATGATACAATAAAATACTTCATATGTTGCTTCACACAAAGTAAATCCTAGTGTTTTGAATAGTGCACGTTCTTGCCATTTGTGTTCTGTGTCACCTTAGGTAAGTGCCTAAGCTATTCTTACTGTGGATTCCAAAAATCTCTTCGCTAAAATCCCAGATGTTTAGAGTGGTTGTGGAGATGAGTTAACATCATTGGATGAGTAGTACCCGTGGTGTATTTATTGAAAATATAGACTGTACTGAGTAGTGCAAGGAGCCAGTTAAGGCAAACGCAGTGGCCTTCTTGACTTCAGACCAGGAGGGGCTGGGGAAGCTTACCTAGGCAGAGGTGTTAGGAATAGGCAGTACTGCTGAATCAAATCTAGCTATCTTTGGTGGTCTTCCAATGCTACGGACCAGGCTTATTAGACATGAGATCCATCTCTGAAAAAAAGAATGATAGAAGTTATTGTACGCTCATTCACCTGTTGGGCATTAAACAAGTGAAGGCATATGTGCAGACCAGCTACAGAATTGTCAGAATTCCATAATTCTTGGCTGTTCTGACTAGTACTGACTGAGCTGTTGAGGTGGATGGAGTATCTGAGCTCTGAAGACCTCTCTCTTTAGTGAGTGAGAGTGTAAGGGCCCACTTCTGACCCAGTCAGTGGGTTATAATTGAGTGTTCTGTGTATTGGGAAATACGTTAAGTACACAGTCACAGGGCTACAAACCAAACGAAGGACAGAACTGCTTCCCTCAGTCTAACTGAATAAATGGGACATATAAAGACACCCAACACTTAAGTGCACATTGACAAAACAAGTGTGGTGATCCAAAAGTGTGAAGTGGACTTCAGGGACAGTAGATGATGAGCAAAGCTGTTAAATGTCTATTTTAAATATTTTAAGGTTACATGCCCTCACTACAACTTTCAACCCCCCGTCCATTCTAGGAAAAAAGGTCACTGTGGGAGTGGGGCATAGGTGGATGTTGTTTTATTGAGCATGTATTATGTACTCAACATTAACTAGTATGCTTTACCAACATTAGCTTCTTAAAAGCTCAATATATTCCCAGAAAGTTTAAAAAGGAGGAGATATGTTCTGAAAAGAGAAAGGTGTATGGCCACAGGGCTAAGAGGGTTCATGTGGTCAGTCAATGGAGACGTGGCCTGGGATGGGAGTAAAAGACAGAAAACTGTACTGAAAAACAATTAAAATAAAAAAAAATAATAATAAATCAACAGAGACTATGATGCCCCATGAATAGGAAGTCTTACAAGAAGCATGTTCAGTGGAAAAAGACAACCACAGTCTGAAAGACTCTTGGCTATTGAAAAGTATTTCTGCAAGTTCCCTAGATGAGAGGTACCTAAGTACCTATGTCTGGACTAACGCAGAGTTGAGTAAGTCTGATCCCCTGCAGAGTTAGTAATTAATTAGCTCTATGCACACTGCTTGCCTTTGGGGAACCATTCCATTTTAACAACAAATGCAAATTATCTCACTCCCCACAACAGATACATCCTTAAAAGTTTAGCAGTTTCAGAGTGAACACCTCAGTAATTCTGATGTAGTATTGTGTAGTTGTGACACCATGGACAGGCCTTGAAAATATTGTACTAGGTGAAACAAGTCAGTCAGAAAACACTAAGAACCATATGATTTCACCCATATGTGGAATATAAAACTAAAACTTGTGGACACACACAGCAATGTGATGGTTGTCAGGAGGATGGGGGTGGTAGGGTGGGGGTGGAGAGTGCCTAATATATGGTAATAGAAGATGATTTGATTTTACGTAGGATGCACACAGTGCAATATACAGATTTTGTACTGTAGAAATGCACACTTGAAATCTAGATGATCCTATTAACCAATGTCATCCCAATGCATTTAATAAAAATTACTTAAAAACCAAAAAATCACAAAATTTGGAGTGAAATGGCTGGAATTTGGGTCTTAACCCTGGATTTTTCTAGCTGTGTGACTTTGAGTAAATTATTTTACTTTGCTATGTCTTAATTTTACATATAAAAAGTGGAATGTCACTAGAATTTCCTTACATAGGATAATCAAGTGTGAGAGTGACTTTTAAAAATTTTGTCTGCTGCACAAATGCCTGTTTCACTCCTTCCCCTGGCCATGATCTCCAAGTCCTAGGCCATTCGCCTTTTCCGGTCTGAAAATGCTTTCTTCTCACTTAGAGGGAAGGAGGCATGGCTACATGAGCTGGGAGAAATGTTTTCTGTGAGAGCACTAGAAACCCTTTAATTGCCCAAATTAATTTTACATTTCTTGAATTACTGAAAGATTGGAAAAGAAGAAACTAGATGGAAATTACAGCCAGAGCAGAATTTGGTTAACCATTAGAAGTTATTTCATGCAACGAGAAATGAACAAAGGAAGATATTAAACAAATTGTCAGCATGCATATATTTCTCTCATGCTCCCCAAGAAGGTGAGAGAAACATCGCAGCCATTAGGATAGCTACTTAAAAGAAAAAGAAAAAGAAAAGGAGTGTTGGTAAGAATGTGGAGAAAGAATGCTGTGCACTGGCTGTGGGTGTAAGACAGCAGAGCTGCTGTGGAAATTGTATGGCAACTCTTCAAAAAGTTAAACATAGAATTTTGTATGATCCACAAATCCCTCTTCTGGGCATATACCCAAAATAATCGAACACAGGGTCAAACAGATATCTGCATACCAACTTCATAGCAGCATTAGTCTCCATAGCTGAAAGGTGGAAGCAACCCACATGTTTATAAACAAGTGAATAGATATATAAAATGTGGTGCATACATACAATGAAGTATTACTCAGCCCTAAAAAAGGAGGAAATTCTGACGTATGCTCCAACATGGATAAAACTTAAGGACCTTGTGCTTAGTAAAATGTGCCAGTCGCAAAAAAACAAACACTGTGTGATGCCACCTATGAGGTACCTAGAGTGGTCAAATCCAGAGACACAAAGTGGTGGTTGCTAGGGGCTGGAGAAAGGGGGAACGGGGGGTTGACTATTTAATAGGTACAGGGTTTCAGTTTGGGAAGATGAAAAAGTTCTGGAGATAATGGTGGTTGCACTATGATATGAATTTTTTTAATCCTCACCTGAGGACATGCTCATTGGTTTTAGAAAGAGGGGAAGGGATGGAAACAGAAACATAGACGCAAGACAGAAGCATCTATTGGTTGCCTCTTCTTGCTCTGACCCAGGACTGAACCCAAACCTACAGACATGCCCCAACCAGGAGCTGAACCTGCTTCCTTTTGGTTTAATGGATGACACTCCAACCAACGGAGCCACACTGACCAGGGTAATGTGAATGTGCTTCATGCCAGTGAACTGTATACATATAAAATGTTTCAGATGGTAAATTAAATTATATATATGTCATTATAAAAAAATATATTTTACCACAATTGAAAAAATTGTTTTAAATGAGAATATTTCGAAAAGTCTTACTTTAGGTAATTTATAAAGGATTTGCCCGCTAGAAATATTTGTTTCATTAATGAAATTCAGCTGTGTAGGAGGACGATTAGACTCAAACTGACGAGGAAAAGAGAATACAATTCGGTAAACGCAGTTTTTGGAAGTGAAAAAATACGGGAGAAAAGTAGGTTTCAGGATGGAGCAATGGGCATTCCGAAACTCCTATACACAGTGCTTAGGGGTAGGGTTGTATTGACACTCTGCTTCCATAGCATAGCAAGGACACAGCAAAGCAAGTATGCCGCTTTGATGGACTGTTTATTCGTAGCGCATAGTTTGCGGAGGTACAAAAAGCTCTCCTGAGACATTTTTATTTTTCAGTCCTTACTTGAGAAGATTATCCATTGTTTTTAGGGACGGAGGTGGAGGGAGAGGGAGAAACTTCTCTGTGGGAGAGAAGCAGGGATTGGCGGCCTCCCGTACACGCCCAGACCTGGGCGAACCTGCAGCTTCAGTGGGCGCTCTCTCTCGGGAAGTGAACCCGCCGGCCTTTGGTTCGAGGGTGGTGCTCCGACCCACTGAGTCGCGCTGGCCAGATCTCTGAGCCACTTCTTTTAAACAGACCTTGAATTTGGTATTGGGTTGAATTTTCATCAAGGACTACCTTTGTGAAAGATCCTTAGTGGGAAAAATTTAGAACTAGAGAGAAATTAATAGCTGCTCATAACGAGGCAGAGGGAGGGGAGGAAAAGCAACTAGCTCTACGGAGGGACTACTTTGTACCAGGTATCTACGTACAGTATTCATTTAATTGTCCCTAAGGGATCGAGAATCGTCCCAGCATTCTCGATGGTCCCTAAGGTAGATTTCGTATTGCCGTTCCGTAAACGGGACATCCCCGAGATCCTTCCGCCCAGCAGGGGCGGGGCCAGGGCTGGAACCCCGGACTGGGACTGTGGTCCGCAGTGGCTCCGCTTCGGGACCGGGTCTTTGCGGCAAACCCTCCGACGACCCCTCCCAGCTCCGGCGCGCTGCCCGCAGGCACAGCCTGGAGGGCTTCCAGGAGCTGGTCTGTCTCCCACGAGTCTTTGGCTTTCTGGGGGTTTCCGAACAGCAGTTTTAATGGTCTCAAACACTCATTGGGGCACATTTAGCCTCTCAGAGGAAAAGAGCTGCACAAACACAGGTGTCTCGTCTCTTCCCCAGCGCACCAACGGGCTCAGGTGTGGGCGCAGGGAAAGCGGCGCGCCCGTCCCCCCACCCCGCGATAGCAAGGCGGTGCTGGGCCCCCGGGTGCGCGGGCGGAGCCAGGAGCTCCTCCTCCTGCTGCAGCTGCGCGAGAATCCTGTCTTCCCCTGGGATTTGCCCCTGAACGCGTTCCGCAGTGCAAGGTGTGACCTCTACCTCTGGCTAATTTATTTCTGTCCTAGCTGCAGGCTTTCGGAATGTAGCGGGAGGGGCGGGGGGACTGGAGGCAGGGCGGTCGGGCTGAAAGCCCTGTGCCCCGCCCAGAGCCCCATCCAGCAGCCCTAGAGCGCGGTGCTGTGCGCACAGCCGGGTGACTGCGTTTGAGCGTCAGCCGAGAGAGATGGAAGCTGCAGCCGAGGGGTTTTGAAGGCCAGCAACGAAAGCAGGGCCCCATGGGGACAGAAAAACAAGGGAAGAATGTGTTTGAAAATAAGTCTTGACTGTTAAGGAGCCTGTCACCGTACTGAGCAGTACGAGGTAGATTTTTTTCTTTATTAATGAAAAATGATGGAAAATTCAGCGATTAGTGAAGTCATATTCTCTTCTGGGATTTTCAGCCACAGGGCATTCATGTGCCAGTGTCTGGCATTTATAATTAGTGAGATGTGAAATGTTAAATCAGACCACTTTAACATAAACCTCCTTTACCTGCTCTTCATACAACGTATCCAATTACCCTATTTGGGGTCAGATTTTACTTGGTTACTAATTGAATATTCACTGTTTTTTTTTTTTTGAAAACCATTTACATCTTGAAAATTAGGCTATAAACGTACACTAGGAAGGATGTAGATTTTTGTTTTCACCAGTACAGTGACTCACATTTATTAAGTTAGTCATTAATAGCACTTGAAGAGCATTTTAAAGTTTTCAGCTTTTTCACATAAATTATTTTATTTGATTTTTGTAACAACGCTATTATTTTCAGTAAATAGTTGAAGAAATTCTGGCTCCACTAGCCCGTTTGTTGCCTAGTTAAAGTCACATGGCTAATAAATAGCTAACACACAATGCAAGTCTAGGGCTTCTGATTACATGATACCCCAGTAATTCAGGGGCCACAATATTCTACCAAGATGACTCACTGAATAGCAGAAGCTGAAGAATAAGAGGCAAGAAAGTAAAAATTTGCCCAACCACCTACAAAGACACTAATGAAATAAATCAGATTTGAACTAAACATACACACTTCTAAGGTTCCCCTCCTAAGATTTATGCCTAAGGTCACTCCATCTGACCTACAATAAAGCCCCAGGAAAAGGACAAAACATTCACTGGTGACCATTTTCTCCCTCCTTCCCATAGCCCGGTCTTCAGCCCCACTCCAGGGCACACACCGATCCTCTGCTACTCTTTACAAGGAACAAAATAGGAGTCATCACTCCTTATGTTATCACCATCAGTTACAAGGTACTCTGGGCTGGGTGTTAGAATAGCAATTAGTTGTGAGTCTGGCTAATGGAGGTCACGTCTATAAATTCCAGGCACTCGAAGAGAAACTCTCCCTTTTCCACAGCATGATGTAGAAGGGGCTTCGGTGATGTTAGCAGAACAAGATGGCAGGGCTGGTGGGCTGGAAACACTTTCACAGTTGGGATCTAGTCTACCTGTAACCAACTAACCTTGGGGAGAGCAGCACCCTTCATCTTGCGTGGCCAGACAAGCAGTCTCAGTGCCCATCGGAGTCTGGAAGAGTCTATGAGCCCCCCAAAAGAGTCCCCTGGCTTGAGTCAATCTGGTTTTAGAAATGTATGGTATGGCAGTATCATGGAAAGGCTTCATCTTGAAGAAGTGTTTATGATCGACAAAGGGATAGTTGTGTAAATAAATAAAAATGTTCAGTGTGTAGGAATAAAACGTAACTGTGAATATCCCTGGAATAACTCAAGTCGTTTTGGTTTGAAATGATAGGGACTTTGAAAAGTAACTTGAACTCTTCCTTTACATACAGCAGACTTACTCCCATGATCTCTGAAGTAAGTTTTACTTCGGAACTTATCGTTTTGAGAAGAGATAAGTAAGCTACAAAGTAAATGCTCAGGAGAAAGTTGCATTTACTTCCACATAAACAGTGTGTAATGCTGTATTTTGCTGTTTCTCCTGCCTGGAACAATTTTTATTTCTCCACTCCTTTCCTTTTTGCAAACTGATTTAGGGTTCTCGTGCCTTCTTTTTCTAGGATCCTCGGTGAGAGGTGGCATGGTGCTGCAGAGAGAACTCAGGACTCAAAAACTTAAAAAAGCTTACATTTGAGTCCTGGTTCTACAACTTATTAGTTGTGTGGCTACAGTATTTAACCCCCATGGTCACTTTTTTGCATCAGTAAACTAGGTATTACTATCTATCCTAATGCACAGGTTGGTTGTGGAGACCTTGAGAGACGATGGGTGGTAAAGTGTTTATAAAGTCTAAGACACAAGACACTGTATGGGAATTTATTTTGAGTTTGTACTTAAAAGCGTAGGTAAAATTGGTGTTATATTAATTATTTATGCTATCCTAATGGCATCATATTCCAGAATGTCTCCATTTAACGTTAGGACTTCTTTGGGGCTATGGTTTGGAATCAAACTACAGCTCACCACTAAATATCAAACACAAACCCTGTCCCTCCTTGCTCGCTTCCACCTCTCCCTGTTCTTCCTGAATATCCTGCCACTTTGCTTTGACAGTTTGTTCAGCTCTCACATCTGCCCCTGTTCCTCTTTGGAGGTTCACCTGGGAGCCTCTTTAATTTCAGCCTCCTCGTCAGTAGGACTCCATCTCACTGCTTTGGGAATTTTCACCACACTGGAGCTAAGTTGTGTGGCGTGGGGCAGGCCATGTGCAGAGAGCACTACTCCTGGGAGGAGGTATGGAGTTTCAGACTTCTCCATTTTTCTAATAAAAATAAATTTTAAGTCTGTTAAGGCAACACTAGGAGATGCTGTGAACCATTGTTCATTTGGGAAATTGCTTTATGAATTATAAGGACTGACTTAACAAACAAATCTTTAGAGCTAACCCTAGTTATTACCTGACATTTTTCCTGTCCTGAATATGAAAACATTTCTTAAAAGTTAATTAGTACAAATATGTTGCTGCAGTGAGCTGTGACTGGGCTGTGAGGTTGCTGGCTGACTGTGTTGCTGGGCTGGATGCAGAGGGGAGGAATCTGGTCCGGGTTCTGCCACTCACCGGCTGGGACACTGAAGGACTACTTCAGCTCTTCGCGTCTCGGTTTCTGCACCTACAAAATAAAGATGGGGATAATACCACTCCACGCACAGCGTTGCTATTATAAATGCTTTGTAGGTTTTACAAAGAGGGTTGCTTTATGGACTTAGTGCAATATTGAAACAACTTTCTATTGTGTTGAATAGGCAATGACTGGCTTCTGAGCGAGGCCTCTTAAAAGTGTGTTCATTGATGGTAGAGAGTCAATGAGTACTGAAGGTCAAAAATTACCACAAATACTTCATGTAGAGTTGAAGAGTTGATAAATTATGGTATGTAATACAATGGAATATTATTCACCATAAAAACACGAATACATGCTCCAGTGTGGATGACCCTTGAAGACATTACGCTAAGTGCAAGTCACAGAATATCATCTATGTTATGATTGTATTTGCACGGAATATCCTGAATAGGTAAACTCATAGAGACAGAAAGCAGGCTGGTGGTGGCTAGGGGCTGGGGAGAGGGGAAAATCAGCAGCAACAGTGTAGTGGACGTAGGGTTTTCTTTTGGGATGAAAAAACTTTTAGAATTAGAAAGAGTTGAAGGGATTACAGGAACAAGTATAAAGGACACATGCACAAAAACTAAAGGGGGTGGAAATGGGAGGGAAGTGGGGAGCACTGTGGGGGGTGGACTGGGATGGGAATAAAAGACAGAAAACTGTACTTGAATAACAATTAAAATTAAAATAAATAAATAAATATTTTTTAAAAAAGAAAGAGTTGGTAGTTGTATAATACTGGGAATGTACTAAATTATATAACTTAATTGTTCATTTTAAAATGGTTTCTTTTATGTGCATTTTCCCCAAGTTATAAAGAAATAATATTAAAAAAACACAGCTGAGTAGGCTGACAGTCTAGGAACCCTTCCTGACTCTTTATACAGTCTTGATCATTTGGTGAGCTTTGTGTAGACAGTCTCCCTACTTACATTTTTTTTCTGCCTTCATAGCCTTAATGCCTTGGGTTTTCTATGCCTCCATGAGTATCAGGTTCTGGTTGAGTCACTTCTTTTATTCAGTCACTGACTCCTCGTTCACTTGGTGTCAAGGAGAATGACAATTAATACGTGATGCAAAATATCACACTGGCCCTGATATGTAACTTTGGCAAACAAATTAACCTCCCTGGTCTTCAGGAGACATCAATAGAATATTTCTTGGGACTCTAAGTTTTAAAGTTCTAGATTTAAGAAATAAGAAGTGCCATTAATAGGTTTCCTTTAAATATTCTGCTAGCTAATTTTTCTGATTCTTTTATTTTGAATTCATTTATCAAACCTACTTAAACAGAGAGAAAAATAGATTGCACTTTGAATTAGCCTCTTTTTTTAAAAAAATGGAATTCAATAATGAGACAATTCATCTCTCTATGTCTGAGGTAAAATTTCTCTGACTGTGGAAAACTTGTCTTCACAGTTTTAAAGATAACAGTACCTAAAATATAAACTGATACACTTTTTAAGGTTTGAAAATCATCAAAAACGAATTTTCTCTTTAATTATAAAATGTAACAGAAAATAGACACTGCAATAACTTAATAGCCCATAAAACACTATCTTCAAGGGTCATTTAGCATTTCTGTGATAAATTGCCTGTTTTAGAAGCTTATGTGACCAGAGAAGGTGATCCTGGCTGTGGCCATGCAGACAAATACTCTTGTGGGAGGGACAAAGGAATCCGAGAGGCTCAGGAGACACAGAGTCGGTATCCGAGGACATTTCAATGAGAGCTGTTTCTGTTTAGTCTTCCTTTTCTGCATGCAATCAGGGTAATGCTGTGTATCTCAGAGAAAGTTTTATTTTTGAAGTTCTCTTATCATTAGCTAATAAATACTCATCAATAAATTTTCCTCCTTGTCTTGGAAGTTGGAGGAAAAAGAAAGATAATCTTTTATTTTATTTTATAAGTGTTATTCTCCTTGAGTCTTCACCAATACTTCCAATGGGAACATAAAATATATATTTACTCATTTCTTCCATATAGATTATCTGAAATTTGCACTAGATATTAAGGATCTACCCAACAACCTTCAGTAACTACCCAACTATAGTAGCGGAAGGAATGTCTGTATCCCACTCCCACGCTCTGTACAGTTTAGTGTCTCCTGAGGACAGTTAATTGGAAGGATACCGTGGGGGCCCAGAGTCTTCATCAGGGAGCTGAACATTATAGAGTTAAGCTGGGAGGAGGTGGTGTCAGTCCTGAGTATGGGTTTCCAGTGGACTTCGTGTCTCTAATTTCCAGGTTCAAAAAGTAATGGTTTTGGAATTTTTTATTATTTTTGTATTATCCACACTTCTTCTCCCCTATATCACCTTAGTTCTGTTTAGACCTGGTTCTGGATTTCGGAGTTTCCCCTGTGTGAATCGTCCCGTGAATACTTAAAGTGGCTCCTAGGCTATTGTAGCTACAGGTGGGTTTTGGGGAAGACATTCAAGTTGTAGCATCAGCTCTGTCCCACTGATTTGCTGCCACTTTGTCTATGGTAGTGTTATTTAATATATAATGTAGGCCACAAATGAGAGCTACATATATATTACTAAATTTTATGGTAACCACTTTAGAGATAAAAATAAGCAAGTCTAATTATTTTGATAATATAGTTTATTTAGGCCAGTATTATCAGAAATATTATCACTTTAATATTTAAAAATATCAAAACTATTCAGATATTTTACAT
>PVKM010024728.1:0-20355 GCA_004027735.1 Carollia perspicillata
CGCTGGGCCCCTACACTCAAATATTTATTTAACTGACTAATTATAGTCTCTTCTATGTTCTCAACATGTTGCATACTGCTAATGAGACAAAGATAAGAAATTAATCTGGCTCTTAGCCTTAAACTTTAATTAAGGAAACAAAGGAAAGGAACCCAAATTTTGAGTTCCTGCAGCTTCATGAATTTTCACATACATTAAATAACCTAAGCGCATCCTGTGAGAAAACTAGTATTTTTCCATTTTTATAAACTAAGACTCAGAGAACTGAAGTAACTTACCCTAAGTCACACATCAAGTAAAAGGTAAAAATGGGATGTTTGACTCGAAACACATTCTTTCCACTAAGCTGCCGTTTATGTATATACACACAAAAGAGAGTAAGTACATTTATGCCAGGAGGAACATCGAAGTTAAAGGCTCAAGCAGAGAGAATAGGGGCTTATTATGAGAATGGCAAAAAGACTGGTCTGATCAGAATAGTTTCTGCACAGGAGTAACAGAAAAGACATTGAAAGACACGGTGGACTCTGAACTGAATACCAACTAAATTCCAAGCTGAGGAGTTTGGACTTCATGTGGGAGTCTTGGCCAATTTCAAAGCCAGAAAGTGACAAAACTAGGGCTAAAAGGGGTAAGAACAGGAATATGAACAACAAAATGCCAGATGAATTCTGATCATTCCCTCCTCTGTGTCCCCACCGCATTTTTGTAAGTTACATGCGCATGCATATATCCTCCTATTCACTAACACCATTATTCAGTTTCCACACTAGACTAATGGAGCTCTGTTTATAAAGCACTTAGTAAATTACCTTGCAAAAACTATTCTAAAGACCCTCTGTGTCCTCCTTGGAGAAATGTCTGTTCAAGTCTTTTGCCCATTTTTTAATGGCTTCTTTTGTCTTCCTGGACTGGAGTCGTGTGAGTTCTTTATAAGCAAATGAGTGGGTCAAAAAACTACGGTACATTTACACAATGGAATTCTATGCAGCAGAGAGAAAGAAGGAGCTCCTGCCCTTTGCAACAGCATGGATGGAACTGGAGAGCATAATGCTAAATGAAATAAGCCAGGCGGTGAGGGACAAATACCATATGATCTCACCTTTAACTGGAACATAATCAACAAAAGAAAAAAGCAAACAAAATATAACCAGAGACACTGAAATTAAGAAGACTCTAACAATAGCCAGAGGGGAAGAGGGGAAGGTGGGAAGAAGGGTTTTCCAGAACTATTAAAAAGGACACATGTATAAAACCAAGGTGGAGGGTGGAAGCAAGGGAGGGTGGTGGGTTTGGCTGAGATGGACAGGAGTGGTGGGGAGAAAAATGCAGACAACTGTAATTGAACAAAAATGAAGTAATTAAAAAAAACATTCTAAAGCAATTTGTTGACTTGATTAATCTATACTGAAGAATAAACAGAAGGGGGAGCAGCTAAAAGTAGATACAGAGGAATGAAAGCCTGAATGTAGGATGGTTTAATAAGAAACAACCATGTGTTTGTATTAGGATATACTGTTTTGAGCACTGGAGGGCTATAGAAAGCCTAAATTTCACTGAATAAAAGTGCCGAAGAGAAAGGCCTCATATGGTTCATTGTAAATTTAAGCATAAACAGCCAAAGGTAAGAAAATAAAAACAAAAATTAGAAATTCCTACTTCTGAGACAAGAGAACTACTGTAAATATGTCTACATTTTGAAGAAAGAATATTTATCCCTATTCTTCCTTGTAAGTACAACTAAAAATCCTGGGTATCAGATTTTTTTATTTTTTTAATATATTTTATTGATTATGCTATTATAGTTGTCCCATTTTCCCCCCTTCACTCCCCTCTGCCCTGTGCACCCCCTCACTTATTCCATGCTACTACTTATTCCATCCATGCTACTTATTCTCTGTACTTTTCCCCCCTCTCTCCTCCTCCCACTCTCCTGTTGCTAACCCTCCATGTGATCTCCATTTCTGTGGTTCTGTTCCTGTTCTAGTTGTTTGCTTGGTTTGCTTTGGTTTTTGTTTTAGGTGTGGTTGATAATGATTGTGAGTTTGCTGTCATTTTACTGTTCATATTTTTTATCTTTTTTTCTTAGATAAATCCCTTTACCATTTCATAGAATAAGGGCTTGGTGATGATGAACTCCTTGAACTTGACCTTATCTGAGAAGCACTTATCTTCCCTTCCATTCTAAATGAAAGCTTTGCTGGATAGAGCAATCTTGGACGTAGGTCCTTGCCTTTCATGACTTGGAATACTTCTTTCCAGCCCGTTCTTGCCTGTAAGGTCTCTTTTGAGAAATCAGCTGACAGTCTATGGGAGCTCCGTTATAGGTAACTGTCTCCTTTTCTCTTGCTACTTCTAGAATTCTCTCCTTCATTTTAATCTTGTGTAATATAATTATGATGTGCCTTAGTGTGTTCCTCCTTGGGTACAACTTCTTTGGGACTCTGAGCTTCCTGGACTTGCCGGAAGTCTATTTCCTTTGCCAGATTGGGGAAGTTCTCCTTTATTATTTGTTCAAATAACTTTTCCACTTGTTGCTCTTCCTCTTCTCCTTCCTGGGTATCAGGTTTTTTAAAAAAACAAAACAATGAGAAAAGCAGACTGACAAGTAGAGAGAAAAAGGCAGACTGGTTAGGGACCTTACAATCCAAAGGACACAGCTGTGACTTCTCTGCATTTTCTTTTTGCTTCTGCATCACAGACAGAGTTCAGGAAGCTAGACACCCCGATGGGTACAGATAAAGCAACAACAACAAAAGCCTGCTCCCTCAAAGACAAAACTTTTAGATAATAATGGTATACTCCAGCCAAACACCACAGGAAAATCTATGGCCTCATCCCCACTTGTACCAGTAAGTAACAGTCTAGATTTGCACCCCCATGAAGTGTCCCAAAAATCCCACTTAGTGGGTGGGAGGTGGTGTCTGGGAAGGCCAAGTAGAGAGCTGGTCTTTTCACATCTGCTATATAGTATTAAGTCCCCTTCTCATGCAGGGGTATCAGTGGAGACTACCCGGAGAACGTGGACTTCCACCCTCAGCCCAGAAGTAACTAGGCACCTCGTTCCTTTCCTGCTGGGTGGTCTGAGGAGGCCTAGTGCAGAGTCAGGGCTTTTACCATCACCCAGTGGTAATGAGGCCACCCCCACCTCAGTGTCAGTGCCCCCACCTCAGTGTCAGTGGAGACCACATGATGAGCCAGAAACAAACAGGAAAAAAAACCTCCAAAGAAAAGATCAACTACTTACAAACAAATCACAATATAGTAAAATTAAAACCAACAATTACATTAAATACAATGAACTAAGCATTCAATTAAAAAGCACAGATAATTGTACAGAATGCAAAAGCAAGATTCGGCTATGTTGTTTATAAGAGATGTGCTTTAAATATAAATACCACACAGAAAAGTTAAAAGCAAATGAAATGATATACCACACAAACATATATCATAAGAAAGTTGATTATAATAACGGACAAAACAGACTTCAAGACCAGCAGTGTCAGAAATAAAGAATATTCTGCCCTGGCTGGTGTAGCTCAGTGGATTGAGTGCTGGCCTGCGAAGCAAAGGGTTGCCAGTTCAATTCCCAGTCAGGGCACATGCCTGGGTTACAGGCCAGGTCCCCAGCAGGGGGCGCACAAGAGGCAACCACATACTGATGTTTCTCTCCCTCTCGTTCTCCTTCCCTTCCCCTTTCTCTAAAAATAAATTTTAAAAAGAATATTCTCACAATTATAACAGACATAATTCCTCACATGTACATGCCTAATAATAGCTTCAACTATATGAAGTAAAACTGACAGAAATAAAGACAAATCCAATTATTATTACAGTACTCCTTTCTCAGTAAACAACAGAACAAGCAAATATAGGCAAAAATACATCAGCTAGGACACTTAAAACAGACCATAAAAGAACAAACGGATACATAGGTTTTCATCATAATTTAAAATTTCTCCTTTTTGAGAGAAAACTTAGGAAAATTAAGTGGCAAGCCACATACTTAATAAAAATATCTCTAATACACATAGCTGACAACACATTTCTTCAGAAAAACATGTGTATTGGTGTATATCATTGATTTATAAGATACATGTTGTTCGTAGAAATCAGGCTCTTCCATGGGATCGTGAGGAAAGATTCCCAAAGACCCATGCACAGGACATTGTCATGTGGTATAGTTTATTCGGGTGGCAACAGAAGCTGCCCCCTAGGTTTCCAATTTCCCATCTCTGTCCATCCCACCATGGAAAAAGTCCACCCTGGTCCTCTTCAATGCCAAAGCAAAGCCAGTATCCAGAGATTCTGCTTCATATTGAAGCTCACTTCTTTAGGGCCCAGGCAGTTGCTGTGGGCCCTGGTAGCGTCTAGACCCACATGGTCGTGTGCTCCCAACCAAAACAGAACACACAAACAAATGCGGCAAGTGCAGGTCACAATCGCAAGACAGAGGGAGGGATAATGCGAGAAAGAAAGATCTTTTGTTTCCCTGGGATTATTATTAGCTTGGGCTTGGAAAAGACCAGAAGCTTTTTCAAACTGGCCAATGAGCTTCCCAAGTTTTCACGAGCTTTTGATAGGTTTATACCCCCTAGATAGACAGACCTCTATGGTCCAGCACCTGACCTGGCTCCATTTTGACTTCTTTGGTGTATGAGCCCACCTTCCCCTGCTCCCACCTGGCAATCTAGTAGTGGAGGGGGTAAGGGAGAAGTGTTAATCTCCTTGGCAGAGCAATCCTATAATCCCCTGGGGTGAGAAGTTGTAGCTTCCTAGTGAAGCAAACAGGCTCATGCTCCCCAGTTATATTAAGCTCAACGTCCGGGTTCCCTTTGCTCCCCTTTCTTTTATTAATATCTAGCTAAATACTGACGGTAATGCATATAAGATATATGTAAAATATAGCTATCTTAAAAATCAGTAAGACAACCTAAAAAATAGCCAAACAATATGAACGAACGCTTCACAAAACAAACACAGAAATAGTCAAAAAGTACATAAAAACAATGCTCAATAGCATTACTTCTTAGGGATATGCAAATTAAAAAATACCACTATACGCACCTACTACAATTACTAAAATTAAAGAAGCCCTAGCGAAGTAGGTCAGTTGGTTAGAGCATCATGCCAATAAGCCAAGGTTGTGGATTTGTTTCCCAGTCAGGACACATATAAGAATCACCCAATGAATGCATTCACACGTGGAAAAACAAACTGATGTCACTCTCTCTCTCAATTCAATAAGTATTAGTAAAAATAAAAATTTAAAAATGTTTTTAAAAAGCACTGACAATGCCAAGTGTTGGTAGGGATGTGGAGCAACTGATACTCTCATCTATTGTTGGTAGGAATGTAAAACTGTACAACCACTTTTGTAAAGTGCTTAAGTTCCTTATATAATTAAATATACATGTCACCTAACAATTACACTCCCAGGTATTTACTCAAGAGAAATGAAAATCTAAATCTACCCAAAGACTTGTCAATAAAAGTTTACAGTACCTTTATTCACAATAGACAAAAACTGGAAATAATCTAAATATGTCAATAAGCAAAGAGTATAAATTGTGATATATCCTAATAATGGAATTGTGCTCAGCAATAAAGTGGACATGACAACACAGATGAGTCTCAAATACAATAATGGGGAAAAAAATCCAGACACCTTAAATTCACACTATACAAGTCCATGTATATGGATTTCTAGAATAAGCAAAAATAATCTATACAAAGCCAATCAGTGGCACATGTGGCCAGCTAGGAAAGCAAACACAAAGGCACATTAGAGAAACTTTGGCATGACAAAATGTTGTCTATCATTTTGTTGTCACCACTGTGGTGGTGGTTTCATAGGTATACTAATTGTCAAAACACAAAGAACTACACTTTCTACTGGGTTATTTTATAGTATGTAAATTATACATCAGTAAGGTTAAAAAAACCCTTTGGAAAGAAATTGACAAGATGACCCTAAATTTTTTAGAAATGCAAAGAACTTAGGACAGTTACAACCATCTTGAAAAAGAACAGAGTTATTACAGTAATGAAGATAGCTTGGTACTGAAGTAAGGACAGATGAATTAATGGGACACAACAAAATTCAGAAAGTGATCTACACGTATATAGTCAGCTGTCAACAATGGTCCCAAAGGAATTCATGCAGGAAAGAAAAGTTTTCAACAAATGGTACTGAATAACCATGTAGGGATGGGGGGTAGAAGCTCAGCCATCTCCATCCCATCATACACAAAATGTAATTCATGTTAAATCATAAACCTAAAACTTACAAGCTAAAAACCACAAAACTTCTCAAATATAACATATTTTTGAGACCTTGAGGTAAAAATTTTCCAGATAGGACCAGAAAGCTCTATGTACAAAATTAAAACTTGACAAACTGGACTTTATCAAAAGTAAAAACTTCTGCTCATCAAAAAACATTATTAAGAAAATGAATAGTCAAGCAAAAGGCCTGGAGAACACATCTGAGATATATTTATCTCCAGAATACAGTCAAACATCAGTTCTCAAACATTTCCCGTCTTGAATAATTCAGTTCTCAACCAACTTGTTCATGGAAAAACATCACCGCTGTAAAACAAATCTGATGTTTTTGACTCGACAACCCTTTCATGCTGATTGATACCTGAGGGAAAAAATGATTCAGTTCTTGAACAAAAATGACTTCTCAAACAGCCTTCCACAACGAATTACGAACAGAAGAACTCCTATAATTCAATGATAAAGACAAATAATCCAAAATAATAATGGCCAAAAGAGTTGAGCAAACAATTTACAAAGGCACATATACAACTGGTCAAATAAGCCCATGAAAAAAAGCTCTACATCACTAAACATCAAACAAATGCTAATTAAGACCACAATGAACTATTAATAGACACCATCTAGACTGGCTAAAATTTAAACAGAAAGAAAATTCCTAAAGTTGGTGCTGGTGGGAATATAAAGCTTAACCACTCTGGACAAGTGTTAAGCATTATCTTTTAGTTAAATCCTTACACACATGATCTACCAATTTCACTCCTGATTTATTTACCCAAAATAAATGGAAACATATTCACAAAAAATTTATGATCAGACTAACTTCATTCATAACAGCTAAAAACTAGAAACACATTTCCATCAAGAAACTGTATAAACAAACTGCAATACATTCATCCAATGGAATGTCAGCATTTTTAAAAGGAACAAACTACTCATACACACATCAAAACGGATGAATTTTAAGACAGCACACCCAGACACAATAAATTACACAACATATGACTCTATTTATAGGGTATCTAACTCACAGCCCAGGATGGCTATGAATGAGGCCCAACATAAAGTCGTAAATTTACTTAAAACATTATGAGGGTTTTTTTTGTTTGTGTTTGTGTTTGTGTATTTAATGCATGGCCCAAGACAACTCTTCTTCTTCCAGTGTGGCCCAGAGATGCCAAAAGGCTGGACACCCCCGATTTTGTATGAAGTTCTAGAACAGGCAAACTCATCTCTGTCAAACAATTTAAAACTGTGGCTGTGGGAGTGTGGGAAAGAAGCAGGAACTGAGTACAAAGTAGCAAGAGAGAACTTTCTGGTGGATAGCTGCATCTTGACAAGCATGTGGGCTATATGTATGTATACATTTGTTAAAATTTCTTAAACTGTGCATTTCAATGAATATAAATTATACCTCACAAATCTCTGGGAAGGGGAAAAAGACCATGGATGCTATACAGAGATGACAGATCATGAGCCATTAAAAAAACACAAACATTCCTTTTTCAAATGTTGCTACTTTTGCTTTTACCATCAACATCTCACCAACCCCCATACCAAAATCACTAGAATAGGAATGTCTATTTTTAATCCTTCTCAAATGAAAGCCTCTGACTGGTTCCTGTGAATAAGATTCTCTCCAGAAAGAAATTGAAGGTTAAAAAATGTTACTTCTGCAACATCTAATGAATAGTATTAAGTTAAACATGCAAAGCAAAAAAACCACATTATCTAGAATTTTACTTTATGACCAAAACAAATTATACCTTTGAGAGTGAATAATATTTCAACTCAAAATAAGTTATGACTGTTACAACTGAAGTAAAACAAACCTAAAGAAGACTCATAATACTTGAATCAAACTTAACTACCATGGTTTAAAAACATTTACTTCTCCAAAGGACTAGAAAAATACATTGTTCTTAAAATAGTTTTCCTCCTCATGTGCCAGTATTAATCAGTACATATAGTAAGAATCAATTGCCCATGCAAAAGGACAAAGTAATATAAGAATGACAGATAGCTAAATTAAACTGTCCTAAAATGAGCTTTTGAGAATAACTCTAATGGTTTATTAAACTTGATAACATCTACCAAAAAAGGCCTATTCCTGCAAACTAGTTTATAAGTTAAGCAAATTAAATGTTTTATAAATGTTCTTTATTCATAACTACCAGACTAAAATTCACCAGAAGCAGTTTTTCCTAATTCTTACAGCTTTTTAAATCATCTGTAAATTAAGTCTCTAATCTAAAACTCTACTAGGGCATCCAAATTCGGCTATTACCTATTGAACACTACAAGTATGAACCTACAATTTGAGAATGACCAATTTTGTAAGCAGTATTTGTATATATAATACATTTTTCTTTACTTTTTATTTTTTAATCATTTTTTACTTTTTGATTATAGCTGACATACAATATTATTAGTTTCAGGTGTACTCCCCAATGATCAGACGTTGTATGACTTACTAAGTGATCAATCCAATAAATCTCAGACCCATCTGACATCATACATAGTTATTACAATATTATTGACTATATTCCCTATGTTATACTTTAAATGACGTATTCTGTAACAACCAATTTGTACTTCTTAATCTCTTCAACTCTTTTACCCATCCTCACAAAGCCCTCCAATCTGGCAACCATAAAAATATTCTCTGTATCTACATTCATCAGTTTAACAATAACCCACAACCTTCAAACCAATTATTCTCTTTATCTATGAATGTTTCTGCTCTTCTTGTTTATTTTGTCTTATAGATTTAATTTCTGACAAATACATATTTATTGTTATTTTGATGTTCATATTTTTGGTCTCCTTTTTCTTCTACTTTTTTTAAAGATTGTATTTATTTATCTTTAGAGGGGAAGGGAAGGAGAGAGGGAGAGAAATATCAATGTATGGTTGCCTCTCATGCATCCCCTGCTGGGAGCTGGCCTGCAACCCAGGCATGTGTCCTGACTGGGAATCAAACCACGATTCTTTGGTTTGCAGGCCCGTGCTCAATCCACTGAACTACACCAGCCAGGGCTCTTCTTCTACTTCTTAAACAAGGCCTTTTAACATTTCATATAATACAGGTTTGGTGCTGATGAACTCCTTAAACTTTTTCTTGCCTGGGAAGATCTTCATCTGCCCTTCAATTCTAAATGATAGCTTTGCTGGGTAGAGCAATCTTGGTTGTATGTCCATGTTGTTCATCACCTAGAGTATTTCTTGCAAATCCCTTCTGGTGTACAAAATTTCTGTTGAGAAATCAGCTAACAACCTTCTGGGAACTCCCCTGTGGGTAACTAACTGCTTTTCCCTTGCCACTTTTAAGATTCTCTGTCTTTAACCTTTGACATTTTAATTATGATGCATCTTGGTGTGGGACTCTTTGGGTTCATGTTTGGGACCCTCTGCTCTACCTCGACTTGTATGTCTATTTCCTTCACCATGTTAGGAAAGTTTTGTCATTATTTTTTCAAATAGGTTTTCAATTTCTTGCCTTCTCTCTTCTCCTTCCAGCACCCCCATCAAGAGAATGTTGGTACACCTGAAGTTGTCCCAGGGGCTTCTTACACTTCTTTTATTTTTTGGATTCTTCTTTCTTTTTTGCTGTTCTGACTGGGTATATTTTGCTTCCTTTTTTTCCAAATTGCTGATCTGATTCTCAGCTTCGTCTACTCTACTGTTGATTCTCTGAAAACTATTCTTCATTTCAGTTTATATATCCTTGATTTCTGACTGGTTCTTGTTTATGGTTTCTATGTCCTCTTTCATGCTTTTGAAGTTCTCTCTAGTCCCTTGAGCATCCTTATAACCACTGTTTTGAACTCTATTATTTGCTTGCCTCCATTTCATTTAGTTCTATTTCTGGCGATTTATCCTGTTCTTTCATTTGGAACCTATTTTTTTGTCTCTGCATTTTGGCTGCCTTCCTAGGTTTGTTTCTATGTACAGTCATACCTTGGTACTCATCAGCTATAGAACTCGTCAAACCCTGTATCTGTTGCATTTTGACAAGAACAAAATATTTCAGCACTCAGCACTTGCTCAGCACTCATCACACTTGCTAGAACTTGTATGAGTCATGATGACACCTTGCAAGAGAAAATGCTGCATTGTTCAGTACTAGTCAGTTTCGGCAATCGTCACAAGTTTTGGAACGAATTAACAATGAGTACCAAGGTACCACTGTATTATGTAGAGCTGCTACATCTCCCAGACTTGGCAGACTGGCCTTGTGTAGGTGTTGTAGGTTCCAGCAGCACATCCTCCCCGGTCACCCGAACTGGGTACTCCAGGTGCGCCCTTTCGTGGGCTGTGTGCACTGTCCTGCTATAGTTGAGCTTTGACTGCTGTTGGAACCACAGGGATTAACACCCAGGCCAGTCAGCTATTAGGACCAGCTGTGACTATAGCAGAGGAGTTGCTGTGGAGTTGACCCTACTGAGCAGGACTTGCTTTTGTGGGACTTTTGTGTTCACCAAGTCTGCCCCTTGAGTGTGTGGCTCACGATGGTGGTAGGGTTATTATCCAGCATGGTCTGAAGCTGTATTCCAGGTCCACTGGCTCTGGGGCCTCCTGCGAAGTGAAAGGTCAGCCACCACCTGTGCCCTGCTTGTAGCTACCTGGTGTTAGCTACAGAGTGATCTGCAGATACCTGCTACTTGTGCTAGGCTTGGAGGTGCCCAGGAAAGGTCAAGCTGAAACCACGGTTGGCTGCCACTAGTGCCGAGACTGAAGCCACTTAGCAAGAGGTATGGGTTATGCAGAGGCCAGATGCCGCTTATTTGAGAGGTTTTAGTAAAGTCTGAAGGATGAGCCAAGTCAGACCATTTGTATGGAAATGCCATGGGAAACAGCTTGCATGGGCCCGAAAGCTGGGTGCAGCAGGATGTCAGAGAATCGCCAGGGCAGGGCAGAACAGTATGAGCCAGGTTGATAGAGACTCAGATATGGTGCCCACCTGCCAGCTCTATGGAGAGAGAACTCATCAAAGGAACTGTGGCCTCTGCCAGTACTTCTGTCTGGGAGAAAGCTGCCCCAGAGTTCTTGACCAGATGCCACACAATTCAGTTCCTCCCCATGCGTCTTGGTGCCTTTTGAGCTGCTGCCCCAGAGCTCAGAGGGTGAGTCTAAGTCCATGTGAAGGCCCTTTAAGGGGAACTCCCTGGGACTGCAGAAGCCCTCCATCTCAGCCTCAATTCTGACTGGTTTTTACAGCCAGATGTTGTGGGGACCTCTCTTCCCAGCACTAGAACCCTGGTCTTGAGGGGCCTGGTGTGGGACTGGGACTCCTCACTCCTCAGTCAGGACCTCCACAGCCAAGATATCCCTCTCTATCTGACACTTGTAGGTGTGGAACCAGACAGTTCTTCGTCTCTTCCTCTCCTCCCAGTCTTGATGTGGCTTCTCTTTAATTCCCTAGTTGTAGGACTTCCTTTCAACCAAATTTCAGGTGGTTCTGAATGGTGGTTGTTTTGTAGTTCAACTGTAATTCTGATATGGTTGTATAGTACATTTTTAATCTTAAAATAATGTGGAGAGAAATTTTCTAAGAATTAAAGGGCAAGTCTGTCCAAATCATAAGGAACTACTAGGCACCCTACATAGAAAATGAAAAGACCCAGACCAAAGTGTATCATGAGGTTTCAGAGCACAGAGGGATAAAAAAACGACATTAAAAGATTCCTGCTGGGTAAGGGACAAGGTAAACAACTTACATACAAAGAAGCAGGACCAAATTATCAACAGAAACACTGGAAATTTAAAGACAATAAAGAATACCTTCAAAATTTTGAAAGAAAATTAGTTACAATAACCATTCAAGTATATAGGCAGGATAGAGACATTTCCAGATACACAGTAGCAAGGAATGCAGTTTCCATACATTTTATCAAGAGTCCTGAGGACTTAAGATGCAACCCTGGACAGCAGCAAAGGAAGCCCCAGAAAAATCAGGGCTGTCACCAGCATGTGATCCATTTCACACTGACACTGAGGAAAGAAGAACTCAGAGGACAATGGTATTGCAGGCACATTTGACCATGTGGAAAAGAATAGTAAGATGTAGTAAGAAACCACTAACCATTAACTCTAAGAAAAAGGTAGATGAGAAAATGAAGTTGTAGTCTACTGCCTGGCTCAACATTACACAATATCCATCTAATCATCATAATGAAATACTGATTTTAATCAAACAATGTGCCCCCACATGCTTATATCAAAGGACTGAGGCAGGAAACTGGGGGAAGGGTATGAAGACCCAAATCCTCATCTACTATAATACCTAGTTAATAGATAACATCTAAAATAGTACCTTAAAAATAAGTTAAAAATTAATTTAAGATTACTATTTAGAAATAAGGAAATAAATACCACAAGAAATAAATGAAAGAAAAGAAACTGAGAGAGATAAAAGAATGAGGCAGGAAACAGCATTTTTCATTTTATGTCTTCTAGTACTGTGTTGGGGGTCCCCAAGACCACCCCCAGGCTAGGTAATTCACTAGGACTCACATAATTCAGTGTATACTCATATTCATGACTAAGATGTATTACAGTAAAGGGATACAAAGCAAAACCAGCAAAGAAAAAGAAAGGCACATGAGGCGAAGTAGAGGAAACCAAGCTTAAGTTTCCAAGACTGCTCTCACAGTGGAGTCACAGGGATGAGAGGCATTCTTCCAGCAACAGTAACAACATGTGTGAAGTGCTGTGTACTGGGTGGCTCCTTAGACTCAGAGGCCAAGGTCTTTGTGAATCCTGATCATGCAGGCACGCTCTGTCCAGCATGTACTGAAATTCCAAGCTTCCAGAAAAAAAGCATATATTCAGCATAAACCACACTATCTTTATAAACGGTTTAGGCACAGTGAGCCACTCTTACACATTTATGAAAGGCTTTATACTGTATACTGTAAGGAATTTTAGCAGTAAAGTCCCCAGATGCCAGCCAAGGGCCAATCTTACAGGATTCTAAAGACAGCTATCTCAGGACTGCTACAGTATCTCTGCATAAGTACTATTTGATTTCTTAAACTATCCTTATGAATTACTGATAAAATTTTAAAACACAAAAACTAAAATCACCTCTCATAAGAAAAGATCGTTGCAAATCTTATTTTAGAAACAAATAAAAAGCAATAGAGAGCTCTCTCTTAAATGAGTAGTACTATCCAAAAAAATTTTTTTTAAGTTGACCAAGTGAAATGGGAGAGAAATAATCCCTCCAACAAAGCAGATTGGGTCTAAAGGGTTTTATATCACCAACAGTGAAATCTTTCCCAAATAATATGTTTGAGGTTTATGGCCTGTACCCAATAAACGCAACCTAGTATTCACATTTACAGGCTTGAGAGTAATTTCTGATGCACATCCCCACAAATGTCATCCAAATTAGTTGTTCCATAATTAGTCCTTTCAAATCCACTAACATTTGTTTAAAGCTGTGCTTTAATAGAAATGCTGCTCTTAATTTGGGTTGTTTCTTTTCTGTACCCTTCTTTATCATCAGATTTAATCTTTTAGTTTCTCTCCTACTCCCAGGTGCTTATCTGAACTTTTAATTAGAATCCCATACATTACTCACAGAAATTCACTGAATGGCACAGTGAATTAATGTCTTCTGCTCAGCTTCCCAATGTTCTCAGTGTCATTGATTAAAACATGCCTAAGACATGTGTATAAAATCAGTTTAAAAATGAAATTCTAAAGTTCATTACAATGAATACGAATGACTTTATAATGCTGACAATAACTATTACATGATTAATAACAAAACAAAAAATTAATATATTATCTAGGAGACTGACATAACACAATAAGTAAATTCGATCTCCAGATGAGACTGAAATCTAAAGAGCACAGATTACTTTGTACATCCATCATTTAAACTGCAAATTCAAACTCTGAGGATTAGAACATCAGGCACTGGAAAATGAGCAGCAAAAAGAAAATGAGTCTAACAGACAAATAATTCTGCTGTCAGCCTACAAGGTGAGAAAGGCTGGGAAGGACAAAATTCAGTTCCACAAAAAGCTGGCCAAATTAAAGGTTTTATATATATGTTAAGTATCAGGGGGAAAAACACCCACATTAGACTCTTGCCTTTAAACAAAATCAAAAGCGTTATCACTAGCAGTCATTCTAATACAGAGCACAAAAAAGATGTTTTCTTATAAAAAACAACAAATATCATTTGGTACCTATCAGTGAAACAGAACATTTTTACAGAAATGAGAGATCCCCTGGTGGTGGGGTGGGGGGGGCAGAACTCTTTCCTACCACATTTCACAATCATATGATCTATCCTCAAGTAAATCTTAAATCAGAAATGAACTTGTAGGAGGGACCAACAAACATTATTTAATAACAACTTTTGTAAAAGCACATCATTGGTTACAACGGAAACTGGCTAAAAATATCCAGTCCATGATTCCAAAACACTGCACAGAGATACCCAGAGCACCGCAAGTAAACTCATACAAGAGCCATGGGGTTATCTTATATTTGAGGGAAACAGAGTAGAATAGCCTCCCCCTATCCACAATTTCACTTTTTGTGGTGTCAGTTACCCAGAATAAACTGTGGTCCAAAAATATTAAATGGAAAATTCCAGAAATGAACAATTCCTAAGTTTTAAGATGTGCATCATTCTGAGCGTATGATAAAATCTCGTGCCATTTGGCTATGTCCTACCCAGGGCATGAATCATCCCATTGTCCAGTGTCTCCGCACTGTATACACTTTCCACCTGTTAGTCACTTAGTCACCATCTCAGTAATCAAGATTGATATCGCAGTGTTTATGTTCAAGTAACCCTTATTTTACTTAAAAATGGCCCAAAGTGCAAGAGCAGTGATGTTGACAATTTGGATATACCAAGGAAAGCTTTTTTATTAGAATTTTTAAGTGTAAAGGTGAAAGTCTTGACTTAAGGAAAGAAAAAATAATTGTAGGCTGAAGTTGCTAAGATCTACTGTAAGAAGGAATCTTCTATACATTAAATTGTAAAGAAGGAAAAAGAAATTTGTGCTAGTTTTGCTGTTGTACCTCAAACAGCAAAAGTTATGGCCACAGTGAGTGATAAATGCTTAGTTAAGATGGGAAAGGCATTAAATTTGTGGGTAGAAAACATCAACAAAAAATACATTCTAGGTGACAGCAACATGTGCCAGGAAGCAATGAGCCTATACAAAGACTTCAGCAAGGTATCCCCTGAAACAAGTGACCATATGCACGTAACTCTTATTGTTCTATCTTATCACTAGTTATTGTTGTTAATCTCTTATTAATTTATAAATTAAAATTTATCATAGAAATGTATGTACAGGAAAAAAACATATATATAGGGTTAGTTACAATAGGCGTTGCGGCATTCACTGGGGGTCTTAAAAAATATCCAGAGAATAAAGAGGAACTACTATACTCAACATCTATCAGACCCTATACAAACTACCAGCTAAAAGTTTGGTTTTAACATTTGATTGCATTATATTCCTTTCAATGACATAACTTTGTGAAGCTGGGTTTTCTGTGGTACTTACGATTAGAAAATCAAGTACCATGTAAAAATCAACGTGGAACAAGAAAAGAGGGTGGTGATGTCCAATCTGACTGCAAAGCACTCAAATCTTTACAGTGTCCAGCAGACACACAAAACCCATTAATTTTAGTTATTTAAAAATAACATAAAAACATTATTATGCATTTTATTTTTAATTATATTTTATTGATCATGCTATTACAGTTTTCCTGATTTTTCTCTCTTTATCCCCATCCACCCATTCCCTCAGGCAATCCTCAAACTATTGTTCATGCCATGGGTCATGTGTGTAAGTTCTTTGGCTACTCTGTTTCCTATACTGTACTTTACATCGCCACAGCTATTCTGTAACTGCCTATTTGTACTTCTTAATCCCCGCAACCTCTTTACCCATTCCCTTCTGGCAACCATCAAAACACTCTCCGTATGCATGATTCTGTCTCTGTTCTTGTTTGTTTAGTTTGTTTTTTAGGTTCAATTGTTGATATGTATTCATTGCCATTTTATTGTTCATAGCTTTGGTCTTCTTCTTTTTCTTCAGTCAGTCCCTTTAATATTTCATATAATAATTATTTGGTGATGATAAACTGCTTTAGTTTTTTCTTGTCTGGAAAACTGTTTACCTGCCCTTTATTCTAAATAATATCTTTGCTGGGTAAAGCAATCTTGGCTGGAGGTTCCTGATTTTCATGACTTTGAAAATTTCTTGCCAATCCTTTCTAGCCTGCAAAATTTCCTTTGAGAAATCAGCTGACAGTCTTATGGGAATTCCCCTATAGGTAACTAAGTGCTTTTCTCTTGCTGCTTTTAAGATTCTCTATTTATCTTATTTGGCATTTTAATTATGATGTGTCTTGGAGTGGGCCTCTCTGCTTTCATCCTGTTTGGGACTCTGTGCTTCCTGGACTTGCATGTCTAGTTCCTTCACCAAATTAGGTAAGTTCTCCTTCATTATTTTTTCGAATCTGTGCAGTGTCCAGCAGATACACACAAACCATTAGTTCTAGTTATTTAAAAGTAAAATTAAAGCATTATTATGTATAATATTATTAGAGTAATAATATGACTTTCTAAATAAACTTTCTCATATTCTTTGAAAAAAAAGAAATGAAGACTGTCACCACTTAATAAGCAATTTAAAAATGGATACCAGCAATAATTATCAAAGGCTGCTAATATCACACACAAAGAGAAAACCTAGATGCACAAACAACAAACAGCCTTGCAATAATAAACAAAACCTTAATCTGATTTTGCCTCAAAATCTGTAGGACATACAATGTAGTTTCTTTAGTTAATACTTTGCAAAAAAAGAAAAGGGAAAGAGGGAGACTGGGAAAGTAAACAGAAAAAAATAAGAGAATTAAGACCAGAAATGTGAACACAAACCACAGACTGGGAAAAAATATTTATAAAAGGCGTATCTGAGAAAGGACCATTGTTATCCAAAAATGTACAAAGAATGCTTAAAACTCAACAATAAGAATCAAACCAATTTAAAAATGGGCAAAAGACTAAAACTAACACCTTACCAAAAGAGATACGCGAAAGGTAAAATAACATATGAAAAGATGCTCTACATTAGGGAATTGCAAATTAAAACAATGAACCTGAAAAATCTACAGCTTTTAAAAATTATTTTTCTTAAAATCTTTTTATTACAATGTATGGTGGCAAACGTTAACTAGACTTGTGGTAATCATTTTGCAATATACAGCTATCAAATTACTATGTTATACACCTGAAACTAATGTTTGATGTCATTAGCTGTCAGTAACAGCTCAATATTTAAAAAATTTTTAAATATTTTAAAAAAGAGAGAGATACCAATACACACCTATTAGAATGGCCAAAATCCAAAACACTAACACCACCAAATGCTGGCAAGGTTGTAGAGCAATAGGAACTCTCACTCATTGCTGCAGGAATGCAAAACAGCCA
The DNA here is from genome assembly GCA_004027735.1 of Carollia perspicillata. Lineage (NCBI taxonomy): Eukaryota > Metazoa > Chordata > Mammalia > Chiroptera > Phyllostomidae > Carollia > Carollia perspicillata. The sequence goes on from PVKM010024728.1 coordinate 17,771, forward strand.
CTTTGGAAGACTTCTGGCAGTTTCTTGCCGAACTATGATCCAACAATCACACTCCTTGGTATGAGCCCAAATGAACTGAAAACTTACGTATGTATATGCACAAACCTGGCCCTGGCTGGGTGGGTCAGTTGGTTGGAGTGTCACCCTGTACACCAAAAGTCTGCATACAACTAGGTTGTGGGTTTGATCCCCAACTGGTGCCCTTACAGGAGGCAACCAATCAATGTTTCTTACATTGATGTTTCTCTCTCTCCCTCCTTCTCTCTAAAATCGATAAACGTATCCTCAGGTGAGGATTTAAAAAAAAAATCTGCACGATGATTATAGCAGCTAATTTATAGAATTATGCATATTCACAATTGTCAAAACTTGGAAGCAACCAAGATGTCCTTGAGTAGGTGAATAGCTAAACAAACTGTGGTACTTCATGACAATGGAACATTATTCACCACTAAAAAGGAATGAACTATCAAACCATTAAAAGACAAAGAGGAACTGTGGACCAAAAAAATAAATAAATAAGGGGAGGGGAGGTTCTATAGAAAGTAACCTCACAGGATGATCTGATCATAAAGTCCTACAGAGCAGGTCATAGTAGGTAGTCATGCCCAGGCATATAACTTGTTTACGAAAAGGCTTATCTTTGCCTCAAGCAAACCCTGTCCCTTGTTTCTGAGCATCTAGGTTAACACACCCATGAAACAACCATAATTAACCCCATTATCTTGTCAACTGTCATATAACCCAATCCTCACTTGCTTTCTCCTCCCTCCACATAATCTTATGTTTCTTTCCTAATTTCAAATACATAAAAGAGGTTGCAAAACTCATTCTCCCGAGCATTTGAGATCATGCAAGCTGGCATATGTCATCAGTTTGGCTGAAATAAAGTCTAACAAAATTCTCTACAGGTATGGATGTTTCTTGTGTCAACAAAACCTTAAAGGTATATTACCAAGTGAAAGAAGACAATCTAAAAAGGCCACATACTGCCCTGGTCATTGTGAATCAGTTGGCTGGAGCACTGTCCTGTAGCCAAAGGGTTGTAAGTTCGATCCTCAGTCTAGGTGAGTACAGGAGGCAACCAATAGATGAATTCTCTCTCACACTGATATTTCTTCCTCTCTCCCTTTCTCTCTCCCTTCCTCTCTATAAGTAATGATAAAAAAAATAAAATAAAATACAACAGCCACATACTGTATGGTTCCAGCTATATTATATTCTAGAAACAGTTACAAGATCAATGGTTGCTGGGGTTGGCAAGGAGAAGGAGGAAGGGATGAACAGGCAGTGAAAACACTGTGTGATACCACAATGATGGAGAGATGTCATTATACATTTGACCAAACCCTGAATGTACAACACTAAAAGTGAACTGTAATGTAACCTATGCTCAATTGAAACAAATGTTCCACTCTGGTGGAAAAAGTTGATAATGGGGGATGCTGTGCATGGGGCTGGGTGAACAGAACAGATGGGAAATCTCTGTGCCTTCTGCTCAATTTTACTCTGACCCTAAAAATGCTCTAAAAATAAAGTCTTTTTTAATAGATTTATCATATTTTTTACATTTTTTTGCTTCAACAATACTGAAAATAAATGCATACAGAAAGAAAGCAGGCAAACATAAATATATGCCCCATAATTATCTCAGTAGAATGCCCATATAACTACTACCCAGGCCAACACTTAAACACTTCTAGTATATAAGACTTCCTTCTGTTCTCAGCCCACCATTACCCTCTTTCCTTGTTAAAACATTTCTCATTTTTAACATTATGACTTAGTTGTCTCTTCTAAAACCTTTTAAACGGACTTCTGGCCAAGATGGAGGCGTAGGTGGAAATACTCTGCCTCTTCGCACAACCACAATTAAGGACAACAAAGATTTAGAAATAAAAACACAACCAGAACAGACAGAAAATTGAACTGTACAGAAGTCCAACAACCATTCAACCAGAACAGTTAAGAGGGGCAGAGTCAGCGGTCGGCGGAGAGGGAACTTGGCAGGAAAAGGTGGTGGCTGCCGGACCTGGCAGCGCAGGTGGCGCGGGGCTAGGAGACCCAGGTCACGAGGGGAAAACAAGCAGACCCAATGAGGCACACAAGGCCGCTGGCTGACCGCAGTCACATGCTGATAAACCAGGCAAAAACAGGCAGTGAGACAGACCCCCCTCAACCCAGGGCCCCAGTGCCAGGAAATAAAGCCTAAAAGCACTGATTGAAAACACTTGTGGGGGCAGAGGTGCCAGGAGAGACTCCCAGCCTCACAGGAGAGTTCATTGGGAGAAACCCACAGGGTCCTAGAATATACACAAGCCCACCCACCCAGGAACCAGCACCAGAGGGCACAATTTGCTTGTGGGAAGCGGCATAGGGGACTGAAATCCAAGTGGAGCAAGCACCATTGTTCCCTCTCTGACCCCGCCCCCACATACAGCATCATAACCCAGCCACAGGGGTTGCTCCACCCTGGTGAACACCTAAGGCTCCGCCACTCATACGTAACAGGTGCCACCTGACCAAAAATGGCTCAAACAGAAGAACAAATCAGAGCCCCAGAGCCAATACTTTTAAGCGACCAA
>PVKM010024729.1:0-20351 GCA_004027735.1 Carollia perspicillata
CTTACCAGGGGATTACTCACCTGTCAGACTTCCCACTTGGAAGCACCTGTATCATTCTCTTTGACAACTAGAATCCACTCTTCCCACATTCAGGGCAGACCAGGGAATCAATGCCTAACCCCTACCCTCAGAGCAGCTCTCAGCCAATAATTATGTGGAAATGTTGTATCTATTCCTTAATTCCTTCTCTCCTCGGGTGGGAAATGAGCAGAGGTGTATGTTCTACTCTCTTTCCCAGAACTGCCCAGTGGGCTTCCACTGCAGGTGCTCAAGTAGTGCTTCTTTTCATAATACACCCTTTACCGGCTGCCTTCTCTTCCCAAGTTCATGTCCCTTCCATACCGGTATTTTGTTGTTTTGAATTTGTTGGTGTGACACTAGTTAATAAAATTACATAGATTTTAAGTGTACAATTCTATAATACATTATCTGTATGTTGTATTGTGTGTTCACCACCCAAAGTCCAGTTTCCTTTCATTACCATGTATCCTCCCTTTACCCTCTTCTACTGCCCCCACACCCATCCCTCTGGTAATCATACTATTATCTGTGTCTATGAGATTTTTTAAAAATATTTTAATTATTTATTTTTAGAGAGGAGAAGGGAGGGAGAATGAGAGGGAGAGAAACATCAATGTGTGGTTACCCCCCACATGGCCCCAACTGGAAATCTGGCCCACAAACCAGGCATATACCCTGACTGGGAATCAAACCAGGAACCCTTTGGTTCACAGCCCACTCTCAATCCACTGAACTACACCAGCTAGAGCTATGAGATTTTTTTTTTTTTTTTGCAAAATCCCTTCACCTTTTCACCCCACCCCCAACCACCCACCCATATGACAGCTGTCAGTCTGTTTTCTGTATCTATGAGTCTGTTTCTATTTCATTTGTTTGTTTTGTTTATTAGATTCCATATACAAATGAAATCATATGGTATTTGTCTTTCTCTGACCGGCTTATTGCACTTAGCATAATATCCTCAAGGTCCATCCATGCTATTGCAAAAGTAAGATTTCCTTCTTTTTATGGCCAAGTAGTATTCCATTGTGTAAATACACCACAGCTTTTTTATCCACTCATCTACTGACAGGCACTTGGGCTGCTTCCAAATCTTGGCTATAGCAAATAACACTACAATGAACATAGGGGTACATATATTCTTTGGAATTAGTGTTTCAGATTTCTTCAGATGTATTCATAGAACTGGAGTCACTGGGTCATAAGGCAGTTTCATTTTTTATGCCTAACAAGATATTACTTTTTATTACTAAAGCAGTAATTGCAGCTTATTAGCCTTTTTATTTTTAATATATTTTATTGATTATGCTATTACAGTTGTCCCATTTTTTTCTCCCCTTTATTCCCCTCTGCTCTGTACCCCACCTCCCACCATCATTCCCCCACTAAGGTGGGGGAGAATGTTCATATCCATGAGTCATACATACAAATTCTTCGGCTTCTCCGCTTCCCATACTATTCTTAATCTCCTCCTGCCTATTTACTACCTACCATTTATGCTTCTTATTTTCTGTACCTTTTCCCCCATTCTCCCCAATCCTCCCCCATCCTCTCCCCACTGATAACCCTCCATTTCTGTGGTTCTGTTCCTGTTCTAGTTGTTTGCTTAGTTTGCTTTTGTTTTTGTTTTAGGTGTGGTTGTTAATAACTGTGAATTTGCTGTCATTTTACTGTTCATATTTTTTATCTTCTTTTTCTTAGATAAATCCCTTTAATATTTCATATAATAAGGGCTTGGTGATGATGAACTCCTTTAACTTGACCTTATCTGAGAAGCACTTTATCTGTTCTTCCATTCTAAATGAAAGCTTTGCTGGATAGAGCAATCTTGGATGTAGGTCCTTGCCTTTCATGACTTGGAATATTTCTTTCCAGCCCCTTCTTGCCTGCAAGGTTTTCTTTGAGAAATCAGCTGACAGTCTGATGGGAACTTCTTTGTAGGTAACTGTCTCCTTATCTCTTGCTGCTTCTAGGATCCTCTCCTTATTTTTAATCTTGGGTAATGTAATTATGACATGCCTTACTGTGTTCCTCCTTGGGTCCAACTTCTTTGGGACTCTGAACTTCCTGGACTTTCTGGAAGTCTATTTCCTTTGCCAGATTGGGGAAGTTCTACTTCATTATTTGTTCAAATAAGTTTTCAATTTGTTGCTCTACTTCTTCCCTTTCTGGTATCCCTATAATTCAGATGTTGGAACATTTAAAGATGTCCTGGAGGTTCCTAAGCCTCTCCTAAGTTTTTGAATTCTTGTTTCTTCATTCTTTTCTGGTTGGATGGTTTTTTCTCCTTTCTGGTCCACTCCATTGATTTGAGTCCCAGTTTTCTTCCCATCACTATTGGTTCCCAGTGTGTTTTCCTTCATTTCACTTAGTGTAGCCTTCATTTTTTTTTCATCTAATTTGTGACCATATCCAACCAATTCTGTGAGCATCCTGATTATCAGTGTTTTGAACTGTGCATCTGATAGATTGGCTATCTCTTCATTGTTTAGCTGTATTTTTTTCTGGAGCTTTGATCTGTTCTTTCATTTGGGCCATTTTTTTTTTGTCTTGACATGCCTATTACATAGTAAGGGATGGAGCCTTAAGTATTCACTGGGGTGAGGTAACCCACATCGCTGAGTTGTGATACTGTATGTGGGGAAGGGGTTCAAGAGGGAATAATGGCTCTTGCTATGCTCTCTGCTGGACCTCAGTCACTTCCCCTGCTACCCACATGCATATTGGGCCCTTCTAGTGTTGAGTCTGAGTGGGCAGGCTTGTGTATGTTCTAGGACTCTATGGGTCTCTCCAACGAATTCTCCTGTGAGACTGGGAGTTCCTCCCTCTGCCATCTCAACCCCCACAGGTGTTTTCAATCAGTGGTTTGAGGCTTCACTTCCCCACGCTGGAGCCCTGATCTGTGTGGTTTGTTTCACTTCCCAATTGTCTTTCCCAGTTTATTAGCACGCGAATGTGGGACCACCCACTCCACCAGCTGCCACTCACTGGGTCCTCCAGCTGCCTCATTGACCACCAGATGCAGCCTTACCTGCCCAGCTCCACAATCCACTGCCTAGCTGGGTCCTCCAGCCGCTGCCTTGCTGTGAGTCTTCACCTGGCTGCCCATCTCTGCCCCTCCTACCAGTCTGGATGAATGTTTCTTTAACTCCATGGATGTTGAACTTCCATACAGTTCAATTTTCTGTCAGTTCTGGTTGTTTTTTGTTTTTAAATTGTTGTTGTACTTCTTTTGGTTGTGTGAGAAGGTACGGTATGTCTACCTACACCTCCATCTTGGCCAGAAGTCTAATCCTCATTTTTTTTTTTAAATTCTTTTTTCTCCTTGCTGTTCTAGTTGAATGTTTATTTCTTCCTTATGTTCCAGTCTTTTGTTTGAATCCCACTTCCTAGACTTCACTGTTGGTTCCCTGTAGGTTTTTCTTTATTTTATTTAGTCTAACCTTCATTTCTTACTTTATGTTGTTGCCATACTCAATGAGTTCTTTGAGCATCTTGATGAATGGTGTTTTGTACTATGCATCTGATTAGTTAGCTATCTCCATTTCACTTAATTCTTTTTCTGAGGTTTGTTCTGTTCTTTCATTTGGGCCATATTTCTTTGTCCTCTCAATTTGGCAGCCTCCCTGTGTTTGTTTCTGTGTATTAGGTGAAACTGCTATGACTCTTTGTAAAAGGCAACTGTAAATAGTGTGGGGTGGAGTCTTAGGTAATCACCAGTGTGGGGCAAACTGCTTCACTGCTTTGTGGCTCTGTGTGGGGGGAGAGCTTGGAGAGGGGACTGTGCCTGAGTCTGGCTTCTGGGGGTTTGCCTAGCACTCACCCCATTTCCAGTCACTTCACCCACTCCCTGTATGTGACTGGTACCTTTCCAGCTGTTGCCCTGGTGTCAAATAGCAGAGTTTGTGGGTTTGCATGTTTTAAGAAAGTGCAGGCCCTTTAAGTGAAGTTTCTGAAGATTTGGCAGTTTCTTCTGCTGCCCCAATCCCCACAGGTTTTTACAGCAAAAGTTTTGGGGATTTATCTTCCTAGTGCTGGAATGCTGGGCTGTGTGGTCTGGCCCGGGGCTGGAATGGCTCTCTCTCAAGATACCCCTCCCAATTTTTATCCACTACACATGAATGTGGGACTACCCATGCCCTTTCCATTCCTCCCACTGACTCTCAGCCCCACACCACATCTCTCCTCTCCGCCATGTCTCCTCATATCCATCCCTCCTACCCATCTGAATGATTGTGGATTCTTTAAACCCCAGTTGTCAGACTCCCATGCAGTTCAATTTTCTGACATTTCTGGGTGCTATTTGTTATGAGATTTTAGTTGTAATTCTTTTCGTGTTTGCACAAGGAGGTAAAGTGTGTCTACCTATGCCTCCATCTTTTTAAATATATTTTATTGATTATGCTATTACAGTTGTCCTATTTTCTTCCCTTTCTTCCCCTCTCCTCTGTACTCTACCTCCAACCATCATTCCCCCACCTTAGTTCATGTCCATGGGTCATGCATAGAAGTTCTCTGGCTTCTCCATTTCCCATTCTATTCTTAACCTCCTTCTGTCTATTTTGAAACCTACCATTTATGCTTCTTATTCCCTGTACCTTTTCCTCCACTTCCTCCCCTCCCCTCTCTGCTGCTAACCCTCTCTGTAATCTCTATTTCTGTGAATATGTTCCTGTTCCAGTTGATTGCTTAGTTAATTTTTGTTTTTGTTTTTGTTTTTTTAAGTTCGGTTGTTGATAGTTGTGAATTTGTTGTCATTTTATTGTTTGTCATTTTTTATCTCCTTTTCCTTAGTTAAGTCCCTTTAGCATTTCATATAATAAGGCTTGGTAATGATGAACTCCCTTAATTTGACCTTATCTGGGAAGCACTTTATCTGCGCCTCCATTCGAAATGATAGCTTTGCTGGAGAGAGTAATCTTGGATGTAGGTTCTTCCTTTTCATGACTTCAAATACTTCTTTTTAGCCCCCTTTAGCTGGTAAAGTTTCTTTTGAGAAATCAGCTGAGAGCCTCATGGGCACTCCTTTGTAGGTAACTCTCTCCTTTCCTCTTGCTACTTTTAAGATTCTCTCCTTATCTTTAGTCTTGGGTAATGTAATTATGATGTGCCTTGGTGTTTGCTGCTTTGGGTCCGATTTCTTTAAGACTCTCTGAGCTTCCTGGACTTCCTGGAAGTGTATTTCCTTTGCCAGATTAGTGAAGTTCTCCTTCACTATTTTTTCAAATGAGTTTTCAATATCTTGCTCTTCCGCTAGTCATTCTGAAACTCCTATGATTCAGATGTTGGAAAATTTAAAGTTGTCTCAGAGGCTCCTAAGCCTCTCCTCATTTTTAAAAAAATTCTTGTTTCTTTATTCAGTTCCAATCGAATGTTTATTTCTTCCCATTATTCCAAACCATTGATTTGAGTACCAGTTTCCTTCTCATCCCTGTTGGTTCCCTGTACATTTTCCTTTATTTCACTTTTCATTGCCTTCACTCTTTCCTGTATTTTGTGACCATACTCACCCATTTCTGTGAGCATCCTGATTACCAGTGTTTTGAACTCTGCATCTGGTTGGCTATCTCTTCATTACTTAGTTGTACTTTTTTCTGAAGCCTTGATCTGTTCTTTCATTTGGGCCATATATATATATATATATATATATATATATATATATATATATATATATATTTTTTTTTTTTTTTTTTTTGTCCAAAACTCTTTTTTCTTTTTGCTGCTCTGATTGGCTATTTTCTGCTACCATATCTTCCAAATTGCTGATTTGATCCTCTGCTTCATCCAAACTACTATTCATTCTTTCTAGTGTATTCTTCATTTCAGATATTGTATTCTTCATTCTGACTGGTTCTTTTTTATGGTTTCTATGTCCTTTTTTGATGTTTGCTATCTGTTTGTTCAAGTTCTCACTAAGTTACTTGAGAATCCTTATAACCATTCTTTTGAACTCTATCTGGTAAATTACTTGCCTCCATTTCATTTGGCTCTTTTTCTGAAGGTTTCTTCTGTTCTTTCATTTGGGGCATGTTTCTTTGTCTCCCAATTTTGACCGCATCTTTGTATTTTGTTTCTATGTATTACATAAATCTGCTATGTCTCCCTGTCTTGGTAGGTGGCCTATGTAGTAGGTGTCCCATTGGACCCAGTGGTGCAGTCTCCTTGATTACCAGATCTGGGTGCTCCAGGAATATCCCTTGCATGGGTTATGTGGGCTCTCCTGTTGTAACTGAGTCTTTTTTTTAAGATTTATTTATTTTTAGAGAGGAGTCAGGAAAGAAGAAAGAGAGGGAGTGAAACATCAATGTGTGGTTGCCTCTCACATGCCTCCTACTGGGGACCTGGCCCACAACCCAGGCATGTGCCCTGACTGGGAATCACACTGGCAACAATTTGGTTCACAGTCCCACACTCAATCCACTGAGCTACACCAGCCAGGGCTGTAATTGAGTCTTGATTGCTATTGGCCTGCTAGTATTGGGGGGTGGGTCAACCCTCAGGCTTTCTGATGGTGAGGACTGACCCCAATCACAGTGTACAAGTTGCTGTGCAGGTGCTGATGAAATGGAGCTGAATTCACCTCAGCAGGATCTAGTGCCTGCCGAGATCTCCCTTTGGCATAGCCAAAGGGAGATCTATTTGTGAAGCTAATTGGATCCTGCTCCGATGTTGCTGAAGCTGGCCATTTTGCGTGTTGATTCTGGGGCCTCTTGGGAGGGACTCTGATGCAGGCCAATGTCAGATGCTGCCTGTGACAGACCTTAGGCAACCTGTTTGGAGCTACAAAGCAATCCACAGTTTGTGGCTGCCTCAGCTGGGCCTGAGTACGCATGGAAGGGACCAAGCTTTTACCAGCACCAGGCCCAGAAGTAGGTCAGCAAAAGTCCCAATGCACCAAGACCTGACTCCACCTGCTGTCTTCCTGATAAACTCAGTCATCAAAAGAGCCTCTGGTGGTACTCAAGTTGCATGAGGTAGGTTCTCGGTGAGTCACCAGATAGGAGCAAGTGTTGTTCACCAGATTGACACAGGTTCAAACTCAGTGTCAATGCTTGGTCTGAGGCCCCTTGGCAAATGTCCCAGGGTATACCAAGTCTAGATACTCCCTGCCATGTTCCTACAGACCTTTGTGGTGGGGTAGGACCTCAGGAAGTAATCAGGGTGAGGCCAGCAGAGTTTATCATGCCCAAACAGACCAAGACTTAGCCATGTGAAAGGAGGGCTCTGCACTGGTCAGGTGTACAAGGGAAAAATGAGCCCTGTCCTGGAGCCACATAACTCAGTCTGTCCAAGATTCTGCCCACACAATGGCAGAGTGGTGGGACTAGAGGATCTTTTGTGAGGGGGAGGTGCCAGTCAGGTTCACTGGAAAGTGAGGGGAATGGCTCTTGCCACAAAGTTACACCACTCAGTCACTGACATCCCTTGAGTCTTCCCAGACCTCTATACCCCAGCCCAGGCAGCTGACTCTTCAGCAGGGCATGAGCTCTGTAGGGTGGGGTGACAGGAAGTCCAGATGATGGGCTATTGCTTTCCCCCAAGTTGATGCTATAAGAAAGAGAGTACTTCACCCAAGAAAGGTAGCATATGCAGTGTGAGATAAGGACTCAGCACAGGAGCTCTAGCAGCTGTCTCCTCAACTCTCTCCCCAGAGCCACAAACCCCACTCTCTCCTTAGACAACTCCAGTCTGCTTCACTCTCCCTTTGCCGGAGCCCAGAGTGAGTGTCTTTCAAAAAGATTTCATGCTTTGGCCCTTTAAGAGCGTACCTGTGTTTCTAGGAGACTCATATCTCTCCTTGGCAGACAGAATCTGCACTGATTTTCACAGCCAGATGTTATGTGGGCGCCTCTTTCTGGCTCTGGTGCTCTGGGCTGGGGAGTTCAGTGTGAGATTGAGATCTCGTGCTCCTCAGGAGGAACCTTTGTACCAGAGATACCCCTCCAGAATCTCAGCTGCCACCTGTTGGAGTGGGTCCAGCACTTTCCGTGTCTCTGCCCTTCCTATCAGTCTTGATGTAGCTTCTGTAAATCATTAGTTATAAGATTTCAATTATTTATTGGTATTTCCTGATGCAACTGAAAAAATCTTTCACTCAAATTTTTATTTTGGGTTTGTTTGGGGGAGAATCCAAACATCTGGGAATATACCCTATAAATTATCTTTACACATATGCAAAAAATGACATATATCAATTTATTAATTCACCATTGTTTTAATCACAAGAGATTGGAAATAATATCTCAAAAGGAGACTGAATATATTATGATTCATCCACACAATAAAATACTATTGAGCAGAATAAAAGAATGAAAATGTACATTATATCTTTATGAAAAAATATCTGAGTTATAGTAATGAAAAAAGCAAGATGCACAACAGCATAAAAATGTGTGCTATCGTTTGTGTAAAAGGCATGTGTGTGTGTATGTGTTTGCATATGTCTTTGTGAAGGAGACCTGAAAACGCATAGACTTGACTGCCCTTTAGAAGTGACAAGTGACTGGGGTGACCAGGATGGGAGACTTTTCAACCACATAGCCTTACACAAAAATCTTTTGATTTTTGTACTATGAATAGGTTTATCAATTCAAAAAATGAAAGTAACATTAAAGTAATAAATGAATAGGCAAAGGGAAGTGTATCATTGCTTAATGGACATATTTAGCTCTAGTGTGGAATGGGTTTGGACAGGCTCCTGTTGTCTGACCAGATCCTGGTTCCAGCATGGCTTCTCCACGTGGTCTTGGTCCCAGCTCTGCAGGTTTCTGCAGGTCTGTGTGCTCACCCACAAAGGGAGTTCTCACATCCTTCAGCAGGGAGGGGATCTCCCACAAAAGCTGCCATAACCTCTGTCCTGGAGGAAGGCTGAATGGCACCTTCACCCACACAAAATCAAGTCCATGCAATTCCCTTTGCCTGAGAGCATTTGCTGGAGCCACCTGCCCCCCATGCAAGAGACATCTGAATCACACACACAACCCACATACAGTCATGTGCACACTTGCATACACACATGAATGGGAATGAAAAACTAAGTAGGTCTTTCCTGAGTGAGACATCACCATCCCAGCCTCTTACTGGACAGACATGTCTGTCCAGCAGCCTGCATGTTGGTCTAACCAAGGTCCTGCTTGCTTCAGGAAAGGCCGCTCCATGGAGAAGGAACTGTTATTGGGGTGGAGCAGCTTCTGGAGCAGCTTCATTCATCATGTCCTTGTACTGCCGTTTGAAGAAGCCAAGCTGTGGGAACAGGGACAGAGGGGTAAAGACCACCAAAGCCAGGGGAGCAAATGAGGGCAAATGAGAGCAAATGCAGGTTAGGAAGGGAGAAATAGAGACAAAGAGATACAAGGAATAATGTGGCAGAACATAGAAGGGACCTGGGGAAAGTGGAGCAGGGAGGGAGATGGCATCAATTTTGAGGCCAGGAAAGAAAGAAATATAAAATATAAGAAGAACACATCCTCATATGTGGTCATTCTATACCAAGGAGCACTCTAAGTGCTCTGCATATAATAACTCAATTACCTTCACAAAATGGGTATTTATATTCTCATTTTACAGCTGAAGAAACTGAGGCTCTAACTTGCCACAGGTCAAAAAGCTGCCAGCTCTGCTGGGAGTCAAGTCCAACAATGAAGCTGCTGAGTGAGAAGTGGCAAGGAGGACAGGAGCAAGCAGGAAGAGAGCCTCAAGTGAATACCTTGTACAGTCCAGCGGTAATGAGGGCAAGGAGCACCAGCCCCCCCACAGAGCTGCCCACAATAAGTGGCACAGGGTCATGTACTTCATATGGCTCCACTTTGGTCTCTGTCTGGAGCAGGGAGAGGGAAAGAGAGGTGCATCAGGAGAGACAGACTGGATTTCTGGGGCTTCCCCAGCCAGACTTTGTACACACTCTGAACCTAATAACTAACCCCTCCTTTTGCCCCTAACCTTAGCTGTCATTCCCCCTCCTCCTCCTCCTCACCTCTTTCAATCTCTCTTTCTCTCTTAATGCAGACATCTCCACAATTCCAACCTCCCCACCTCCTTCCAATAGTCCCTCTGTGCCCCAGACAGATACCTGGGTTCTCACAAATGCCTCCTGTCCTGGAAGCAGGGCATATGTGGAGTCATTAAACAAGATTTCTGCTGTGCTCACAACCCGGAGGTAGTTATGTGAAGTCTGTGGGGCAGAGAGGATGGGAGCTAGAGCCATGTGCCCCCTGCAGTATCGCGTCTAGACTGGCTGAGCCTCAGGGTCCCACATACTTTGATATACCAGTCAAACGAGAGGTTGCCTTTGAGGGTGACGTTGAATTCTTCCCGGCTGCTAAAGGACTGGATGTCACACTGGATTCTCTGACAGACAGCAATGGAGCAGTTCTGGGGAAGGGAGGAGAGAGGAATGATAACTAAGAAAGCTGGATGCAGAAAACACTCCATGCACTCCTCCCACTCACTTGAGAGAAAATATTGGGCACCAACAAGGGCACAATGCTAAGACTGCATGTAGCCCTGAAGCTGTGGTTACACTTATTCTTACCAGTACCGGGGTCTTCTTAAGCTCAGCCAGGAAGTCAGAGTGAGGGGGAACCCTCTCTTCAGTGTGGCAGGGACTGGATAGGTTCTGAGGAAAGAGAGACACTGTGATGAGAGAGAAATGAAATCTCCTGGGCCCACCCTGAAGGAGGGTGAGAAGTCCTGGGTCCAGAAGAGGGTCAGAAATGGCTTCAAACTCCAACAGATTTTAGGAAAGACCTGTGGAGGGAAGAGTTGAGTCTAATCTTCAGGCCCAGCTGGGCTTACCTGGGAGAAGATGAACTGCGGTTGATCCCACACAGTCACCTTGTTCAGCTGGATGGGGATCCAGAAGACCACACTGATGGGGAGGCTCCTCTGCCCTAGGTTGTTGAACTGCAAGGTGTTGGGGGGCTGGTATCAGGGCTCTGGCCTTTCTGTAGCTACAATCATCCTCCCACTCCAGACAACCCAGGACACCTGAGTAAGGAAGGCCTCACAGACACAGGTCCCCTGCCACTTGATGCTTTCTGGGAGGCAGTCAAGTGTAGCAATTAAACACACATTCAAGAGCCAGATAGGCTGGTCCTAAGCGTTGGCTCATCCACTTACTGTTGGTAACTGCGGGCATGTGTTTTTAACATCTCTGAGCCCATTTCTTTATCTGTAAGTGGGATAATGACAGTGCCTCTGCCACAGAGTCATTATGGAGATAAGATGAGTGAATGCACATGTTCTGCATCCTCAGATTAAACCAAGTGTTGATGGAGATGTTCAGAAAAAAAATGTTACATTGTTGCTGACATGTACTATGTAGTTAGGCCTATAATGGTTGCCTGACACGTGCAGACTTTTTTCTTGGCATTATTCCCTAAGCAAGACAGTCTAACAACTATTTACATAGCATTTACATTGTATTGGGTATTATAAGTAACCTGGAGATGGTTTAAAGTATACAGGCAGATGTGTATGGGTAATATGTAAATACTGTACAATACCATTGTATCCCAGGTACTTGAGCATTCACAGATTTCGGTAATAGGGGGAGAGTCCTGGAACTAATCCCCCATGGATACCAGGGCATGACTGTATGCACATATCTATGTGCATGCTTGTGTGCTTTGCGTGTGTATAGAGAGTGAGCCTGGAACAGAGCCTTGCACACAGCAGGCATCTGATGCATACTTCCCATTAATTTCCGCATTCCAGCACATTAGTTTCCCTTCCCGGCCTCATCTCCCCACCTGATACTGATGCTTTATAACATGGCTGGTCTTCTCTGAAGCTGTGAAGTTGAGATATTTGGTGGAGTCCTCATGGCTGGAGGTAGAAAGAAGGGGCAGGAGGTGACAGAACATCAGGAGTGTTCTGGAAAAGGGATCTCAAGCTAAGTGTATAAGGGAATAAACAGACACATGAGTAATGCAGCCCTCAGAGGGTGTGAGCAGGATGGCGTGCAGGGGGCGATGTGTGTGCCAGTTTGGGCCACACACAAACACACATGAATACTCATGCACATATATCCTCAGACACACACAGGCACACATGTGCACAGACTCACACACATATATACCGTGGGCCATGTCCAGGCCCAAAAGTCAGCACCTGGTGACCACCATGTAGACAGAGTATTTCACAGGCAGTTCCAGCTGGAATTCAGATTTGTTGGTCCTCGGCATGTTGTTCTCACTGAAGGGAAACAGAGAGCTCTTTCCTTCTCCCTTTCCTCCTCCCTCCACCTCAAACCAACCACCAGGTTCTGTTTTTTATAAATCCTAAACACCGCTATTTTCTACTTGCTGCCTTTACCTAGTCCAGGCCCATCCCTACTCACCTGGATATCTGCGGTGCCTTCTTCTCACTGGTCCCTGAAAAATGCTCCCACCCCAAACCCCAGCACTCCTGGAGAGTGATCTTTCTACCATGCAAATGCGATCATGTCATTCCCCGGTTAAACTGCAAATTTCCTA
The DNA here is from genome assembly GCA_004027735.1 of Carollia perspicillata. Lineage (NCBI taxonomy): Eukaryota > Metazoa > Chordata > Mammalia > Chiroptera > Phyllostomidae > Carollia > Carollia perspicillata. The sequence continues at coordinate 12,498 of PVKM010024729.1, forward strand.
ATAGGACCCATCAGTCAGTTTATGACATTGACAATATCTCACCAACTCTTCAAATCCTACATCATGTGCTCAGGTCACACTTAAACACAGTCTGATCTTTCCAGTCTCCAGGCTTTGGTTAGTCCACTCTTCCTTCACTCTGTCTTCATGCCTACCCTCAATGTATGCCTTTATTTGGCTAACTGACAGCCTAAACATATCTTCTTTGGGAACCTTCTCTAAACACCAAGATCTCAAGAACATAGTTCATTTCATGCTGCATTGTAATTGCCAGCTTTCCTGTCTATCTGCCAATAAATTACAACCTCTGTGAGGGCAGTAACCATGACTGTCTTGTCCATCCATGTCCCACAGGCACTGGGCAGAATGCCTGGCACATGTGAGTGTTCATTCAGTGTTTATTGAATGAATGAGCCAAAGGAAGAACCAGTGGGAAGAGGGCAGTTGTTTACCCTGGGCAAAGGGTTATGACTGCAAAGTGGAGGATACCTGTGGGAGGCCAAGGACAGCATACCTGCTCACATTGGCCTTGAGAAGTAGTCTGTGTCCAAGGGAAGCATGAGGGTCCACATCCAATATGATATCAAAGGTGACCTGGAGTTGGAGAAAAGAGAGACTAACAAGAATAGGAGAGAAGATAGACAGGGAGAGGGCAAGAGTAGTGTGGGAAATGTAGAAGCTAAAGAACTTATGATACATGGACATGAACTAAAGAGGGGGAGTGTGGGTGGGAGGGGGTTGGCAGGGTGGAGGGGAATGAAGGGGGAAATGGGAGAACTGTAATGGCATAATCAATAAAAAAGTTAAAAAAAAATAAAATAAAATTCAAAAAAAAAGAATAGGAGAGAAGAAACAACCCAAATATTCATTAATTGAAGAATGAATAAATAAAATGTGGTGCATCCATAAAACAGAATATTACTCAGCAGTAAAAAGGAATGAACTTCTGCAGTATGGATGAACCTTGAAAACAGGATGCAGAGTGAAAATCCCAACGCAAAGAACCATACACATCAATATGACTCTATTTAGGCCGTGCTGCTTCTGTCTACTCCGCAGTGGGAAGCGCCTTTCCCACAGGACATCAATGCAAGACTAAGTAAGAAAAACAGTTTCTTCCCCTAAGCCATGGCATATCAGTTATACAGAAATACCACTTTGGGAAACAGTCTTCAGGAAAGCGTCAATGAGCTCATACAGTCTCAACAGATCACCCCCCAACTTGCCCTTCAAGTTCTTCTTCAGTTTGATAAGGCTATAAATTCAGCATTGGCTCAGAGGGTCAGAAACAGAGTCAATTTCAGGGGCTCTCTAAATACATACAGATTCTGCAATAACATGTGGACTTTTGTATTGAATGATGTTGAATTCAGAGAGGTGACAGAACTTAGTAAAGTGGATAAAGTGAACATTGTAGCCTGTGATGGTAAAAATACTGGCTCCAATACTTCAGAATGAATAGCACAATGGCTTTTTGTATGTCATCTACTGTTATGATTCATCACTTTTTAAAGAGAAGCCTAGAAGAGACTTTTTATTGATTCTAGCGTTACAGAAATGACTACACTGTGCTGTACTATCAGAGAAGCCAGTAGAAGGAAGCTTATAACTCTGTAGCCTCTTACATCACCTTGATTATACAAAATGAAGAAACAGAACTTTTTTTTTAATGACAAATCAAACATCATTGCCTTCCTAATAGCATTCTTTAATAAACTCATTTTAAAACTCAAAAAATATTATTCCATTTATATGAAATATTCAGAATAGGTGACTCTGGAGACAGAAAGTAGGTTTGTGGTTGCCTAGGACTGGGAGAAATGGGAGGACTGTGGCTGATAGCTAAGGGGAGCGGGGTCATTTCTTGGGGTAAGAAAAGATTCTAAAAGTGATCATGGTAATGGATGTACAACTCTGTGAACAACCTAAGAGCTGCTGAATTTGTATACTGTAAATGGGTGGATTGTGTAGTATATGAATTATATCTCAATAAATGAGTTATATCTCTTTCTCAAAAAAAAAAAGGAAACTCTGCCCTGGCTGCTGTGGCTCAGTGGATTGAGCACTGGCCTGTAAACCAAAGGGTCACCGGTTTAATTCCCAGTCAGGGCACATGCCTGGGTTGCTGGCCAGGTACCCAGTAGGGGGCACATGAGAGGCCACCACACATTGATGTTTCTCTCCCTCACTTTCTCCTTCCCCTCCCCTCTTTCTAAAAGTGAATCAATAAAATCTTTTTAAAAAAAGGAAACTCTACTTAAAAAAAGAAGAGAAGAACTCAGAAGACAAAGGAGAAAAGGTGAGGAGGAATCCTCAGCCTGACCTCTGAGTTGCCTGGGAAGATGGGGTGGTTTATGCTGCAGGTGCTGCTATGCAAGGTCTCAGGCCCCTTGGTGGAGGGGGAAGATTCGCAGTTCACACGCCAGGATCGCCATGAGTGCTGGTTCTGGAAGGCAAGGGAGGCAAAAGTGAGAATGTCAACCACCAGCCATGGGGACCAAGAAAGCAAAGTCAGATGAAGCCTGAGAAGAATTTAGCTACCTGGACCCCTGACACTGTCCGATAGGACAAGCCAGGTGGGTAGAAAAAGGAGACCTCAGTCCTGTAGGAGTCCTCGCCTTGGTTTTTCACAGTCAGCGTCACAGTGAAGTCCTGGGGACCACCCACCACCAGGGTATCCAGGCTGCAGGGAGAACAAGCCAGGATATGAGATGAGGACTTCCTTGTGAGAAGTCTGCTCTAGTGGGAAGGAGGCTTAGACACTTGGAGAGAGAAGACAGTGGATGAGGCAGACACACAAATGCCTCCAAAGCAGCTGCTCTGTGCCATGTCAGGCTCCTTCAGGGGCCAGGAGAATACTAGGGCACTGGGTCTTGGTGTAGGCTTGGAGGTAGCAATGAGGAAAGGACACTCACTTCTTAAAATTGAAGGTGATGCTGAGGTTATCCTGACAGACGCTGTCATTGCCACAATTCTTCTCAAAGGGAAACTGCAAAAAGTAGAATATGATAAAACATTAATGAAAAGAGATAATAAAATGATGTGAAATGAAATGATAAAATATACAATGAGTTTCAACATTCTTGGCCTGTGGTCCCATCCATGCCCCTGCAAGACTCACCGAGGCTGTGAAGAGTCTCTGGGCATCCACAGCCAGAACTGGCCGGAGGTTCCCGAAAGAGGGCAAGGGCTGCCCCACCAAAGAGAAGTTGAGGCGTAGGATAATGGGGGTCACTGAGTCCTCTACACAATCCTGAGAGATAGGGGTGTTTTGTGGCGTCTACCTTCTCAGCTTCCCAAGCCCACCCCATACTTGGAGGACCCAGGAGTGTGGCTACCCCCTGCTCACCGGCAACTGTAGCTTCAGTGTCTCACATTTCTGATTCAGCCTCAAGTCCTGCGTCTGTCTGCGTGTGCTGTTCTTTGTCTCATCAAAAATGGCCCGAGGATGTCGGCGACTTGGGTCCAGAGCCAGATCATATGTGACAATGCTCTGGATCTCTCCTGAAGGAACAGGGCATCACAGTGGTGAGAAGCCTGGCTTTGGAGTCAGGCAGGCAGGAGTTTGAAGCCCAGCTCCTCTGCCCACAGTTGTACAACTTTGGGCAGCTAAGACCTAAGTCTCAATTTCTTATTTTTGAATTGGGGACAGTAACTGTACTTTCACAGTGGTGAAAATGAAATGAAGTGGTGTCTATAAAACACTTAGCACAGTGCCACATAGTAAGTGCTCAATAAATGGTAGCTATTCTGTTACATACTAGAAAATTAAGTCCCAGAAAAACTTTAAATAATTATTCTGGCTGCTTTTAACTTTTTTTTTTTTGCCTTTGGTCTTCAGCAGTTTGTACTTTGGTACAGTACAATGTAGAACGTGTGTACACCAGTGTAACATACCATGGTATGGTTTCCTGTATATTTATCCTGCTTTGATAGGGTAGAGAATCTTGATGTCTTTCATCAGTTTTAGAAAACTGTTCACCATTATTTCTTTAACTGTTGCTTCTTCTTTATTCCCTCCCCCTCTCTCTTCCTTCAGAAATTCCAATAACGTGTTTATTAGATCTTTCACCATGTCCCATGCGCCTCTAATGGTTTCCTTCTATCGCTTTCATCTTTTGCTCTCTGCATATTAATCTGGAAGTTTTAAATTGCTTTACCTCCCAGTTCACTAATTCCCCGTTCTGCTTTTAATCTGCTATTAAATCTATTTATTGAAATCTTAATTTGTTAGTGTGTTCTTCAGTGCGAGAGTCTCCATTTGACTCTATTTTATTAATTTCACGTCTTTTCTGAAGTTCTCCATAATTTCCTCTTTTTCCTTTTTTAATTTTAATTGTTGTTCAAGTACAGCTTTCTGCCTTTTACCCCCAACCCAGCCCACCCCCTGCCTCTTTTTTCTTAAAGACATTAATTGGAGTTATTTTTTAAATTCCTACTTGATAACTCTAATTTATGAAGCACCTGTGAGTCTTTTTTGTTGTCTATTGTTTCTCCTGGTTGCTGGACTCGATGGACACTGTCTCATAGAAAGGCTAAGTTGTTGACAAAGGCCCCTCCCAATTCTCTGTTTCCCCAGCAATGGGCAGCTGCTGGATTTCTGCTCAACTCTTTAGCTCTACAGTTGCTCTCTTCAACTGTTCCTTGGAATATTGGCTTGCATATATATAGCTTAAGAGTCAGCCAATGCCTTGAAAGGAATTTCTATGTAAATTTGGGGGTTCTTTCTCAGCAATCCTCTACACATCAAGACTTTGCTCTCAATCTCTATTCAGGCTGGCTGCCCCAAATTCTTACTGCTGTCTCCTCAGCTCAGTAAAATTACTGCTAGAAACCTAATTTTATGACCTCCTCCTATTTATCTCTAGTAGCACCAGTACTATTCCTCTATCCTAAGCACAATGTCACTCCTTAAAAGTAGAAACAAAGGAAGAAGGTAAGTTCATTGTGACAAAATGCATGTCTGAATGCTTTGTGAATGTGTGTTTAGCTTCCTCAATGCCAACTCCCCTTTAAATGAGTTCTCAGTTTTAGAAAAGGCCCCAGTTAATTCATAGGTGTGGGCCCCTTGGTTATCTGGAGAACTGAAGAGAGTAAGGGAGTGCCACATGCTTACTTGTTCCATGGGGTTTGCTGGGCCTCCCCACCCAGGAGGGGAATCAGCTGCTCACTCCAACCAACCTTCAAGAAGGCTATTGGAGCCTATGAGCACTTTGTTCCCAACTGCCAAAAATGCTGAGAAAGCTGGGCTACCTGTTAATTTTCCCAGTCATTTAACCTGCTGAGATTTACCCACCAGGCTCACCTTGTCTTAACCTGTCCTGTGTGCTCTTGAGGACACGGAGGCAGACTCTGACCTCCCCAGCATTCCGGTCTCTCACTGCATGTTCCCGACACTCAAACACATTCCTCGCTAATTCTCTGGGTGTGAAGACCATGGTCACATCAACTTTCAGCACAGGTTGGGACCTGTAGAGACACCAAAGGGCCATCAAGGGTCTTCAGACAGTGAAGCTGCTCCTTAAAGGGAAGATAACCTAGTGTGCTCAGAAAGAGATTCTCACCTGAGCAGCAGTGCATGTCCCTGGGCCCCTACAGCCAGGTCTACCAATCCATCCATTGTGAGGTCCTGGCCCCCACTCAGTGACTGACCAAAATACTGGAGCGTGCGGGACAGCTGGGAGCCTGCAATTCTCTGGGAGTAGAAAAGAGGAGGGGAGAAAGGGAATGGGAAAGAAAGGGAAGTGTGTAACTCAGTTGCCCAGGGTGACTCAAGGAGAGATTATCTGGACTCCAGTCAAGTCTCATTTCCTGCAATTTCTTAAGGAATTAGGGCAACTGTTCAGGACTAGGCCACATTCTTGAGATGGCCAAAGTTTCCATTAATTACCTGGGGTTTTTTTGAGGGAAAACAAATAGTTGTAAAGAAGTAGCATAGCAAAAGCATGCAGTTTGACTCAGCTGAATCTCATTTACATGGTCAGGATAGTGCAAACACTGAATATTGATCTAACCCAAAATTATCACTTAAATATAAGGAGTAGGGGGAGAGGTGGAAGGCATGTGAATATGTGGCAAAGGAGTCTGAAAGGACTCAGTCCTCACCTCCCATGGTGAGAAGTCAATGCTAAAACAAAAATCAAAAAGTAGCAAAAAAATCATGTCAAGTATGGAGAATCATTGAAAGTGGCTTCCTCAAGATAAGGGGAAATAAAGACGAAACCATAGTGTAGGTATGGAAATCATTGTTTTCCATAATCAGCCTTTAAGAACAATTTTGACTGTCTAGTCTATGTGTAAGAGTAACACTGAAAGAATAACAGCAAAATAAAAAGAAATTTTGTATTTTTGTCATGTACTTAATGCCACTGAACTATATATATACTTTAAAATGGTTAAGATGGTGAATTTTATATCATATATATTTTACCATGATTTTTAAAGTGATCTTGTCAATTGAAAGGAAGCATGGGATACTGGAAATTCACTATATCTTAATTTTAAGTAGTGCTTATTTGGGTTCACAGATATGTAAAAATTCATCACTTAAGATTTGTGTGTTTACAAGTATGCACATCATAACTCAAATTCTTTGAGAAAAAATTATCGTATTCTGTTGGCATGAAGTTTTGTTTTGAAATTATGTATAATGTGGAAATTGGGAAAGCCATAGTCTATTTGCTTGTCCAAACACTGAACACCCCCTTCCAGCCCCAATCACAGGGGGAAAAAAGTAAAAAATGCAAACAATAGAACAACAGGATAGCATGAATCCTTTTTGCATTTGTTTTTAATTCCAAAGTCTGCAAGATATGTGCGCGCGCGCACGCGCGCGCGTGTGTGTGTGTGTGTGTGTGTGCAGACACATAAACTATCCTCCCCCTAACCTTGTTTTTCTTTGTAGGGTAAGTTATGGTACAGATAAGGGGAAGTGGGGCTTTCATTGTTCACTTTAGATTTATAAATTTATACAAGTATGTAAAGCTTTTGTAATAAAAATAAAGTAAAACCAGAGCCTTCAAACTCCATTTATACAGAGAAGCAACAAGTACCAAAGAAAAGAAGCGTAATTATAATGGACAATTGTGAAAAGAGGCTCCATAGGTAAGGCAGCTGTTCTTAGCCTTGGCTACAACTAACGAGCCTGTAAAAAATACTTGGGCCTACCTAGTTCTAGCATAGGCTAATTTAATCTGTGGTAGAAAATAATCAGGATAGTAGTTTCTTCTGGAATGAAATGGGTCAAAATATGGGAAAGGGCAAGAGGGAACTTTCTGAAGTGATAATGATGTTCTGTATCTTGATAGGAGAGTGAGTTGCAACAGGTGTATGCATTTGTCAAAAATCATTGAATAGCTAAAGATTTGTGCATTTCCTGTTTTTAAATTTTATCTTAAAAATAACAGCAAGCAGGCTTCTGGCTAAGATGGAGGAATAGGTAGACATACTGTGCCTCCTCACACAACCAAAATAAGGACAACAAAAATTTAGAAACAAAAAAAAAACAACCAGTAGTAACAGAAAATTGAACTGTATGGAAATCCGACAACCAGGGAGTTAAAATAGATACATTCATCCAGACCAGAGGAAGGGTGGAGTCGAGGGGCTGGGTGGAGAGGGGTCACCGCAAAAAAAGCAGTGGCTGGCGGACCCAGAGAGGCAGCACATTGTGGAGGGGTGTGGCATGCAAAGCGGCTGAAGGACCCAGCAGCCCCACATTCGCCCACAGATAAACCAAGTGAAACCAGGTGAAACCAGGGAATGAGACAGACCACACAACCCAGGGCTCCAGCTCGGGGAAATAAAGCCTCAAAACACCAATTGAAAACACCTGTGGGGGTTGAGGTGCCGGGA
>PVKM010024730.1:0-20326 GCA_004027735.1 Carollia perspicillata
AGGAAGGAAGGAAGGAAGGAAGGAAAGAAATAACACTGAAGGAATCATGGAGAAAACAAAAAGGCATCATGTTGTCAGCTTGCAGAAGGCGTTTGTAACTGTGGCCTCTGAGAACAGACTGTTCTCTTGGTATGGAACATTCAGAGACTGTTGTTTTTTGTCTCCGTATCCATTTTAGAGGTTAGAGTTTTAGTAAGGTTGATTAGTAAATGTTCACGTACCAGGCGGTTTTTCTAAAACTGTTCTTGTTTCCCACCAGTTTTATTGCATTTGTAATTTCTGATATTCCACTTTTGTGAAAATAAGAACTCTAAAAGGGAAAAACGCTATCCTGCCAGCAGCGTGGCTGGGGTAGGTCCTTGTAGCTCAATGACCTCATTAGTTACCACAGGTACAAGGCTAGCTTAGCATCTGTTTCAGGATGGTGTTTAAATATAAGTGGGGAAGAGAGATGTGAAAGCTAGGATTTGGAAAGCAAAAGAATTTGGAAAAATTTCAACCAAATATAGACACTTCAACTTCTGGATTAAAACCAACATCACCTTGGGAAAAGTGTTTTCCAGGGAAAGTGTTAAAAATGAGTGCGAGATGAGAGCACAATCTACATATTTAAATCTTCAGTCACCGAGGAGCAAAAACTTCTGTAAACCCTTACGTGTGCACCTTCCTTCAAGTCACTAAGAGATTTCCCTGCCAAAGCTCAGAAGCTAATCAGACCTTGCCTGCCAATAGTCACGACGGGGTGCACGGCCGAGAGCAGGACAAGAACAAGAGAGTTTAGAGGAAGAATTACCACCTTCTTAGCAGGGGCCCGTGGGGATGTGTCAGAGATATTGGCTCAAAACCAGCTCAGTTTTAATTCTTTCTTTACCTTCCCAATGAGCGGAGGACTTGCCTGTTATCTGATAAACAACACCAGAGGGTAGTGACGCTAGTTATATGTTGTCTCTGAGTGTTAATGGAAATTCCAGCAAAAAAAGCGTGCATCCTGTAAGAGTATTTTCTGCCTCAAACGGGTGGGCTCTTCCCACCCGTGCCAGTTTAAACATGAAGAAATGAAATCTCCCTTCCCAGCCTAACTTGCAGAAATCCAAACCAACAATGGAGCTCAGACACAGCCAGGTCCAGGATGTTGGTGTTTATTAGCACGATGGTGATGGTCTCCAGGACACTTCGAGGTGTAACTGTGGCCCTTTTGTTTAGCCTTCTCCCCTGCTTTTTCTTTAGGGACTAATTATGCTTTAAATATTCCCGTGAACCTGCTGTACCCACATAATATTTTGGTATTCATATTTAATGTAATATCCTTTAATGTATTTTTACATATAGTCTTTGGCGGGGAGGATAACTAATTATTTTTCTCTTAAGCCTAGAGGAATTATTGTGCAAATCTGAATAGGATGATTTTGAGAGTGAGAATGAAAAAGAACTCTAGTTTGTACAGTTTCCAGAGTGTTCTTTTCTTTCTCCTTACAGTTATGCTCCTCCCCTTACCCGGTCCAGGGGGCGGGGAGTGAGGGTGTCACAACCCGGAAACAATGAAAATGTTAAGTACCGACTCTTCGTCTGAAGGGTTTAGTCGTAGCATGTTCTGCCTGTTTGCCTGTTCTGCAGACACTAACATCTCCTTTCCAAGTCAGGAAATTTTAGCTGTTCCTTTAGTCGTCATTTATTCAGCAAACCTTTATTGAACGTCAACTACCTGCGAGGCATTCTTACAGGTAATAGGCATTGCCTTTAATCAGATGGGCAAGCGTGGAGCTCATATTCTAGTGGCAGGGCTGGGCAGGTTAAACCAGTACACAAATCAATAGTACCCAGTGCTATGAAGAAAATATACCAGGGTGATGACGCAGGTTGTTTTAGATTGGTAAATAAGGAAAGTCTTTTCCGAGCTGCAACTTGAAAAATAAGGAACTAAGCATATAAAGATCTGGGAAAAGGGCTCTCTGAGCAGAGGGAACAGCTCATGCAAAATCCCAGAGGTGGGGGAACCAGCCTGACATGTTCAAGTGGGCTGTTGTAGCTGGAGCAGAGGGGACAGAGGGGAGAGGCAGGACGTGAACTCAGCAAGGTGGCCAAGACGGAACTGTACAGACCCTTGTAGCCACACTAAAGACTCAGGGCTTTATTTTGAGAGACGTGAAACTTTCAGAGGGCTCGGATCAAGGGAGTACTGTGATCTGGTGGCCTTTGGAGAAGATAACCCATCCTGGCTGCTCGTGGAGTGGGTATTTTAGGGGTAGGAGGACAGGAGTGGAAGCTTGGAGGAGATGGGTTGTTTAGGAGACATGTTAGTTACTTGTTGTGTTGCTGTGTAACAAATTACCCCAACCCCTAGCAACCAAAATGATAATCTCTATTATGTCGCACAACATCTGTGTGTCAGGCATTCAGAAATGGCTTAGCTGGGTGGCTTTGGGTCAGAATTTCATGAGGTCACAGTATGACCTGTAGTTATCTAAAGGCTTGGCTGGGCCTGCGGGACCCACTTACAAGGTGGCTCATTCATAGCTGTTGGCAGGAGTCTCGGTTTCTTGCCACGTGGACCTCTCCATAGGGCTGCGTGAGTGTCCTCATCACAGGGCAGCTGGCTTTTCCCAGAGTAAGCGATCCCAGAAAGAGCAAGGCGGAAGCCGCAATGTCATTTAGAGACCTCACCATAGAAGTAACGCACTATCATTTCCGAAGGTTCCCTTCGGTTACACAGGTCAGCCTGTTATGAGCAGGAGGTGAGAATTACTGGGTGCAATTCTGCAGGCTGGCTCCCACAGGTGGCTTTCATTGCAGGTGTCCAGGTGGGAGATGAGGGTGCCAAGCAAAACTCTACTCTAATAACATATATGCATTTGGTAACTTGCCTGAATAGGGACTGTCCTCTGTCATTGGCTGCTATTTGCAGATAAGCCCACAGAACCAAAAAAAAAAAAAAAAAAAATACTCCAGTTATAGTCACTGTTAGACTCTGAGGTGTTTAGCCACATTGTGAAGTAACAATTTACTTGGCTTAATTTGACAGATCCTCTGTGATTATGCTAAGTGACAGAATGCCACAAACTATGTGTTTCTCAATTATTTAAATAGCATTCCAATCTCTTGAGCAGACAGGAAGAAAGATAAATATACTTCTAGTACATTCATATTTTAATGACACCTATTTTGCTCCTAAATTGCCTACTGGTTTAGTTATTTGAACAGGCTTCATTTATCTCTCGCCCAGCCACACTCAATAAACTGTCATTCTTATAGTTACTTAATGGGATTATGCTTTAGGAACAACTAAATCACCAAGGAACCACCGGCCCTGGAACTTCTTCCATCTGCTCAGTTCTGGAAGCCCAAGGCAGGCTGGTGCCTTTCAGCAGTCACAGTAGAATTACCTGTCAGAAGAGAGAACTGATTTAAAAGAGCGTAGGTGAAAATTGCTCTATGTAATTAGGGGAGTTGTCTGTAGCTTTAAATTAGTTTCTCTGATGGTTATTTCTTAGCTTTCTTTTGTTTTAGACCAACAAAACTAACACCCAAATCATTGAGAAGCACACTTTAGGAAAATGATGAATTGTCCACTGCAATTATTGCAGCTGATGGACCTGGGAAGACTTGTGCCCTTAACAGTGTGCGAAAATGGGTAGCTTTGGTGGCAGAGACTGAACTGAATGCTGTTATTCTGTTGATTGTCATATTTTAAGAAGAGTTGCGGTTCTGACCAAATTGCATTTTTTTCCATCAATGACTCAAAGATGGAGAAAATTTTTTTTTACTTTTTTTAAAAGTGTTTGTCATAATTTTGAAAGAATGGTTTTTACCATTTAAACTTGATGTCTAAAATTCTTTCCTACCCATTGACGACACAGCAAAGGACTGAATGGTGTAGATCTTAAATTTAAAAGAAATACACGAGCAGCCGTGAGCCCTTGGCACCAAACCAGACGCTGTTGTTTCTGAGGTCATTTTGAGTGATGTCCTGAGACTGTGAGCATTACACATAAATTCCCCCATGACCATGCAGCTCTCCTGCAACCACAAAACTGATGTGTTTATTTGTGCTTTAGTAGCAGCAAGTGACGAAGAGGAAGGAGCAGTTCTTTTTGACAACTCTGGCAAGGTGGCTGCCGATCCTTTTGACACGTCTTCCGGGTCTGTACAGCTGATCGCAATAAAACCCACAGCCCTCCCCGTGGTGCACCCCACCTCGGACCGGAGCCAGGAGGCGGCAGTGCTCAACGGCGAGGTGAGCGCCTGAGGACCCAGAGCGGGAGAGAGCCAGGGCAGCCAGGAGCACCACCCGGGAATACTGGGGGGCAGGTTGCCTCCAGGTAAATAGGGCTTCACTGGTTACTTTTACCTCTGCGTGCACAGGCCTCGGCAGAATGAATCAAGACACAAGTCACCCCAAATGAGTTTGTGGGGTGATGTTTTCAGTGCATTATTACCTTCACTGGAAAGCCCAGTGGGGGCCTTTTTAAAAACTGGAGTTATGAAGAGAAACGTCAGAAATTCCTCCCCACCACTTACACACATACAGTCTTCTACCTTTCTTGGTAACACTCCTGAGCCATGCATCATGGGAGGTCAGTTGTAGGGGGGATAGGAGGGGCTTAAAGTGAGTGGGAACTGGAGAAGATACTGTCTCTTGGGCAGGGACATGGCCCACTGTAGAGGCTTTGAAATGACTTTTACTCCTTCGAGCGAGCTTCAGACAGCCCTTTGCCTGCTTTCAGAAGGATATCTGTGGATATCATGGGGTAATCAATTTTCCTAAGGTTCTGAAAATTATAACGTACATGGAGAATGATGATTTCACAAAGAAAGACAGATGGATGAATAGAAGGATAGACGGATGGATAATGGATGTGTGGGTGGACAATGGACAGGTGGGTGGATGGATGCATAGACAGATAGAGGCAGTTTAGGGGAGAGCAAGAGAAGCAGTCAGCTAAATACCTGCCATTTCTCCATCTTCTGCAGCCGAATGGTCGGTGGGCTAAAGGTGTTTATGAGCCTTTAAGACATGCATGTGCAACCTGCATGTGGACACTTAAATTACACGTCTGGACACATAAACACGCTTAAGTAAACTTAAGCCAGAGGGGTCAAGCAGCCTGCCCAAAGTCACACTGCAGGTCATTGTGACATCCATGATGTTCAGGTCACCTGGTTCCCTGTCCAGTGCTCCTTCCCTCTCTTTGACTTACTGTGGCCCAGCAATGAAAAACAGCATTGTACTTAAAAGATCTGGAACTCTCAAGCCACACTGCAAGGATTGGAATCCTAGCTCTTCTCCTTACTATCTGTTTGACCTTAGGCAGGTTAGTTCATTTCTCTGGGCCTCAGTATCTCCACCTGTAAAACGGGGCTGTCGTGAGGATGATTAACACTCGTAGTAGTGTAAAACACTTATAATAGTGCCTCACGTTCAACAAGCTCATCTTCTTCCTCCTCCTCATCATCATCAATTTGTCAGCCAATGAGCAAGGACTCAAGGATCATGTATGGTATGTCCCTTGCCTTTATAATTTGGGAACCTACATGTTTTCTCGAAGCCAATCACACCCACTGGATCTTTTCTTAGGCACAGTTCTGCCGCCAGACATGCAAGCCCAGTGATTGCCGTCTGAGATTGTCACTAATGCTCTGGGAACTGCTCTTGACTAGGGCCCTCTGCCCAGGTATGGACCTGGGTAATGGCCGCCATGCCTGGACCTTTCCATTGCAGCTTAGTGGTGTCACTGTCACAGAGACAGATTCCACATCTCAAGTCAGTTCAGTGTGCTGCCCCCTTTTCCTGCCAAGCCCCATCACCCTGTCACAGAAGGAGAGAGATAAGCATTTTCTCTGTCCAGAAGTGGGTGCCTGTTACACGTTGGTAGTTAGAGGAACGGACTTTACTGGCATTACGGTGGGAAAAGAGCCCTGAACGGTTCTCTGTAATTTGCGGCCTTGTGGATTTTAGGGCAAATTGTCTTATAACTTGCTCCCTTCTTCTCTTCTGGGTACCTTGTCTAAGGGAAGAAAGCACAGCCCCAAAGCCATAAATTTTTTTTATGCATTACAGGAAATCCTTGTAAAGATTATGTTAAAGAAAACATAACATAGAAAGTTCAGAAAATAAGAGAAAAATCACTACAATTTCACTACCCTAACATCCCCTGTTTTCATTTTTGCACTTCCTCTGCAAGCTTTTGATCAAACTCATTGATATTTTAGAGTCTCGTCATATCAGGACAGCTTTCTGTCTTGTACGGTAAGCACCTGCCGTGTCGCTGTGGTCTTGTTGACGATCACTGTTAATGACTGCACTGAGAAGGTATGCCATCAATTTGAACACTCGATGTTTGAGCCTTCCGGGTGTTTTTTGGTTTCGGTTTTGGTTATTATAAATAACACTTAAACGAATGATTTCATGCATGACTTTTAAAAACTTTTTATTTTGTAATAGTTTTAGACTTACAAGAGAGGTTTAGTAATAGTACAGAGTTCCCACACACCCTTTACCTACTGACCCTAATGTTGACATCTGGCAGAGCCACAGAATAATGACCACGCCCAGGGAATTAACACTGCTACAGTACTGTTGACCAATCCACAGGCCTCATTTGAGCTTCCCTGGTTTTCCCACTAATGTCCTTCTTCCATTTTGGGATCCAGTCAAGGATCCCACGTGGCATTTAATTGTCTCCTTCATCTCTTCCAGGCTGAGATAGTTCCTCCGTCACTCTTTGTGACCATTCTTACATTTCATGACCTTTACTATTTTGAGAAGTACTAGCCCGTTACCAGGTAGAACGTCTCTCGGTTTGGGTTTGTCTAATGTTTTCTTATGATTGGATCGATATGCATTTTTTTTGTCATAACTGAAGGAGTGGTGTGCCCTTTTGTGGGCATCTTATCAGCAAGTTCCTGGTTCTGGTATGTCTGATTACTGGTGATGTTAGCTTTCATCTCTGATTTTGAACCTCTCTCGTGGAGCGTTGCTTTAGCTGACATTCCAGAAATGGCATTCCTGGCTCAGAGGATGCTACGCCAACTTCCTTCCTCTCTTTACTGGTTTTCCCAGTGGCAAGCAGAATGAAGGGACCGTTCAGACCTGTGAAATTCTGCCCACCTGAAAATATCATTAGGGCCCAGAATGGGGGGAGCTTTGCCAAAGTTAGGAAAAACATGTCCTCCAGTTATTGTTTCTTCAAATGTGGTAAAACTGTAATATGTAAGATAGTGGACCTTGGCCCTGATGCTGTGTAGGTTGATACACGTATATCTTATCACTGAGTGCATTTTCATTGTATGAATTACAGGAGATTCTTTTAAAGATTATTTTTTTCTTTTAATTTAATTAGTTAATTAATTTTTAGAGATGAGAAGGCAGGGTGAAAGAGAGGGAGAGAAACCTCAATGTGTGGTTGCCTCTGGTATGCCCCTCAACTGGGGGCCTGACCTGCAACCCAGGCCTGTGCCCTGACTGGGAATCGAACCGGTGACTCTTTGGTTTGCAGTTCAGCTCTCAATCCACTGAGCCACAACAGCCAGGGCTTAAAGATTATTTTAAAGGAAACCTAATAACAACTCTGTATATGATTATATTAATGTAGTTAAGTTTGACTACAAATAGCGCTAATGGTTCCCCATATCATCCAATAAGTGTCAGGCAGATTTCACCGCTCAGTTCCATTTATGGGTGTAACACCCTCATCGTTTGTGATTTGTTTAGCATAGTCATCTGCTTGTATCTTGACAGGTCAGAAGGATGTTGGCCGTGTTCCTTTCTAGAAGTCCAGACTGGCTCTGCCCTTCAGAGCAGGAACTGGTTGGCATTAGCGACCGTACAAGGCTTCATCACTCCCTACCTCTTGAGAAAAATACAGATTGACACAAAGAAGCTCTCGATAGAGTGGAGAGACCTTGGGAACAGGATGTCTGCTCCCCCTTCCCACCCTATTCATCTCAGTTCAGCCCCTCCAGGAACTGGCTTATCCAGCTAGGCACCAACTAAATGGCCAAGGGAGAACACTGGGTTCATCCAGGCTGGAGCAGGCTCAGGACACTGAGATCTCGCTGGGCTGCCAAGTCAGAGGCTGCCATACAGGGGACCAGCAGGGTTTAGGTGGGATTAAGGCCTACAACGCAAAGCTACAAGCGTGGCCTCAGGCCTAGGTCTGAACAGACTCGGGGAGTCAGACAGAAGGAGGCCTTGATGGAAGGTCCCAGTTGACGAAGGCGAGTGCCAGACTCCACATTTGTGGACCGCTGTTGTGGGCTGGTCTCGACATGGGTCCCAGTTAGGTCTGGCTGGCTCAAAGGCCCAAATAGGAAACCTGGAATAAGTTTTCCTGGAGTCGTGACCTTCTGGTGGAAGCCTCACACCTGTCGCCGTCAGGGACAGGTGTGGGCCTGAGACCGTCTCTCTCCCCAGGTGAACAAAGCGCTGAAGCAGAAGTCAGACATCGAGCACTATCGGAACAAGCTGCGCCTCAAAGCCAAGAGGAAGGGATATTACGATTTTCCTGCAGTCGAGACAAGCAAGGCTCAGACGGAAAGAAAAAAGATGTATGAGAAAGCCCAAAAGGAAATCGAGCATGTGTTGGATCCAGACCCGGAACTGTGTGCCCCGTTCGCTGAGTCTAAAAACAGGTGCGGCAGCAAGGGAATTCCCCGAAGGTCGCCCTGGCATTGGCGGGATGAGGGGTCGGGGGTGCCTTGGGCGATACAGTCCTGGTCCCTTTATCTGTTACCAGAGGACTGTCACCTGTGAAGGCTGCTGAGCCACACCATGCTGTTCTGTGCAAGCATGTGCTCCATAATGAGTCAGGAAGAGCATAAAACTGAAGCCATTAAAAAAGTACTTGGGCAAACAACCGTAATTGTCCCTTAGCTTAATGATATTTCCCAACTGTGGCTGTTTCAGAGCTGGGTGAAGCTAGAATTATCACCCACCTGGTTATGCAACTTCCAGATCAAAGGGCATGGTGTTTTTCAATTATTTTAGTGGCTCTTGCATAAGAAAAGCAAATGTCATACCTCACCTTATCATTCAGCTGCAGTACGCATTCACCACATAGCTGCGCGGAGCTCCGTGCGGGGTTCATCTCTTGAATCACAGATTTGTTTATCTATTTGACATTTACTGTCACCTGCTATATATTAGCCACCATGCAAGATTGCTGAATACGGTCACGGTCACATTGGTTTTTCCTCATTCATTTATTTACTCAGTCATTCAACTCATTCAACATTTTATGGCAGACAAGACAGATGAATTGCTACTCTTATGGAATTTAAGGCCTGTATTGGGAGAGAAAGATACTTCCTCCAAAGTTTATTACTCACAAGCGCGATGGGTGTTAAGGGATGTGAGGTGTAATAACGGTGTGTAAGTGCAAGTTGGCCTCCTGAGCGAAGGTTAGGCCTGGTGGTTTGAATTAACATCCTTCTGAGCTTTGTTGCCAGCCAGGCAGAGAGTGACCTCACCTACTGGGTAAAGGAATAGAGGTTTTAGCAAAGCCATACATGCCCACTTTTCTTCTTTTCCTCCCCACCCTGAAGCACTTCTTTGGAAGCATTTTCATGCTTTCAGACCATCTCCCTTAAATGCACATTCTCCTTGGCAACAGCCCCTTGGCTTATAGCATGCCAGTGCTCCGACCACCCCGTTCCCTTGGCAGACACACTCTCCACAGACTGGGTGGGACAGGACGGTTCCCTGCCGGCGTGGGTATTCATTAAAAGTAGAAATGACCGTATAGCAGGCTGGGGTGGAAGCCACAAAATCAAGCTGGGATGTGGGGCTAATGTTATGACTAGAATCGCCATCATTTATTTTCAACAAGGAAATAAGAGACTTCTAATCTTGTGCTTCATTTACCCTGCTTTTAATTAGGCTATTGATGCAGAATCACACTGTGACAGGGTTCACAATGCATGTGTCACCGTGTTGATAGCCGTAGAAGAAAGAGAAGAAAAGATATGGATTTTATGGGGAGGCCGGGGGCTTCTTTAGCACTGACTTTGCACTTTGAGACTTTTTACTTCAGCAGTCTTTTATAGTCTGGGTGGGGAGTTGTTTTCTCTGGGTTTCCTGCTGACACTCAGGAAACGAACCAAAGATGTGCAAATAAAAGAACTTAATTTGGAAGCTATTTGAGAAATAAATAAAAATTTCAGTCGAGGCTTTAAAATATTTTTTAATTTTCCAGTTATGGTTGACATTCAGTGTTATATCAGTTTCAGTGTACAGCACAGTGAGTACAGGTTTTCTTATACAACTTACGAAGCAGTCCTCCCAGTAAGGCCAGCGCCCATCTGGCACGACACACAGTTATTACAGTCCCATTGAATGTGTTCCCTGTGCTGTCCGCTACATCCCCGTGACTGTTTCCTAACTCCAGGCTGTACCTCTCAGATCCTTCACCTTTTCCACCCAGTCCTCCAGCCCCCACCCCTCTGGCAACGATCAGTCTCTTCTTTTTACCTATGAGTCTGTTTCTGTTTTTATTGTTTATTTGTTTTGTTTTTTAGATTCCATATATAAATGAAAGCATAGGGTATTTTTCTTTCTTTGTCTGACTTATTTTACTTAGCATAATACCCTCTAGGTTCATCCATGCTTTTGCAAACTGTAAGCTTTTTTGGTCTTTTCATGACCAAGTAATGTTCCATTGGACACACATACCACACTTTCTTCATCCATTTGTCTTTGGATTGGAGCAGGTCGTCCATTTACATTTCATTCTTCATACTTATGTACTCACTGCTATTTTATTATTATTTCTGATTATTTTTGTAGTTCTCTGTTCCTGTCCTATTTATTCTCTTGGTCTCTTCTCTTCTATGGTGGTGGCTTTCTGTAGTGTTGTGTTTGGACTCTAGCCCAGTTGAGGATTTTTATAAAGAGGATGAACAAAACCTTTTTTTGCGAGAGAGATGCCCTGCCACTGCCTAGCATAGGTTCAGGCCGGATGCTCAAGGCCCGATGATGACCTGCTGATCTGTGAATGTAGAGTGGAGTCTCAGGAAGTGTCTGTTGAAGAAATGACATAATGACCCTAAGGCACCAAAAATAATGTAATTTTTTTTTACTACAAATCGGGTGAGGTGAGAGTAGAAATAGAGATGAAATTAACAAGCAATGGGAAGGGGAGGGAAAGCTTAACACAGACAGACAGTGACAGAGACTCAGCAAGCTCCGAGGTGCTATTCCTGTCACACTCTGCCGTGGACTCCAGAGGCTCTTACTGTGTGCTGGCCGTTGTCCCCAGTTAGAGTTACCTGTTAATTGCCACTCGCAGCTCAGCTCTCCAGACCTCCTGCTCCCAGGGACCCAGCCTCCCCAAAGCTCGGGGGAGGGAGTCGTTCTGCAGTCCAGAGACAGCGTCAGTAACCAGAATCTTAGCCCAAACCTCAAACAAATCAAATAAAAGACAAAATTTAGATCCCAAAGGTTGACTCATCCTGAAATCTTTTAAAAGAGGTTTCACAGGTTTTTCTTTCCAGTCAGAAGAGCGCCCCATTTTTGTGTCATGTTACCCGGACATACAAAGTGTGTGACGTACCAGAAGCAGATGCTATCAGAGGCCACAGGTCCCCTCACTCCCACTGTGCCTGCATCTATGACTCTGACTTGAGGGCTTTGGGGGGCAGCCCTTACCAGAAGTGTCAGGTAGTTAATGTGCCCTGGGGCAGCCTCCCTCGATGACAGACAGGACAGGAGAACTCTGAGGTATAAGCTACGCTCTTATAACGATCACGTTTTGTAACTTTTGTATCTCACGGTTTGACATTTGGGGCCTTGCTGAGCCCGGAGAAGCTGCCCTTCCCAGGGCTGTCTAGCCAATCCTCGGAGAGGTGAGGGGCTCACCTGCAAGTACACCTTTCATACACAGACCAAAAAGCCAGGGCCCAGCCCTCCCCTTTACACAGGGCTGCCCCGCTCTGGCCCCCATCTCCCTCCACTGATCACCTCAGCCAGGTGCCAGACAACTAGGGGCAGCCCCTCTGCCCCAGAGTCTGCTGAAATTATGCCAACGCCCCAGTCCGAAGCCTGTGCACCCCGCCTTGTCTGTTCCTTCCCATAAACGCACAGGAAGGGCTCTTGCCCACATTTCTCCCCACCCCCTCTTCCTCGTGACAGATGCTGCGGCAGGTGCTTGCCCACGTGGTCCCCACATGGCCCCAGGTGGCATGCCCCTTCTTTTGGGGATCTTTTCAATAGCAGTCATCTCCTGAGCTCTTGGTCTTGCCATCCCTAATAAAACAAAACCTGTACTTTGAAACAACTTTCTCCCACACTTTTCCAATGAGTTTGAGGTCCAGTTACCCAAAACACTAATCCGCGCTATATCATACCCTTTATTGGCCTCCTTCCCGCCCCTCTCTCATTTTGAACCCTTTCCCAAATAAATCACTTGCACTTAAATGGTTACAAAGCCTGCTTCCAGGAGAACCCAAACTAAGGCAATAACTTATAAAGACAGAGCGGCTCTGATAGAATGAGGGCCGCCTCCACCTCCTTCTCAGAGGGAGGACTAGATGCTTACACCATAGTGGGATTAAAAAGCCTCTAAAAATCCAAATAAGATGTGTCCTTATCTATCCAGCAATATTTTTAGAGGCAAAAAAACTTCTCAAGTTTGAAAGTTTCTAAATGTATTAACTTTTAAAGAATAGAGTAAAATGCCAACAAGAAATCAATACACCTTGTGGAACTCTATTTGATTAAAATGAGTCATTTCTGTACCTGAGAGCCTAAGGATTTCTAAGTAGTGTCTTGCATGCCATGCACACACACTGACCGGTCAGTGGAGATCCAAGCTACATGGCAGCCTTTAAGCTGTGTGTCACAATGGAACGTTTGTCTGTAACTGAAAAGGAGACCGGAGCGCGTTCCATCATCTAATCTCTCACCCACGTTCGTGGCTCCTGAACGGGCTTACACAATCTCACTGTAGTGTTTCTACCACTTCCCAAATAACCTCCTGAAAAGTCAGTGACTAATCCTAGTATTCCCCCCTCCACTACTACCCTTATTAGTAAATCTTTTCTAAATGGGCTAATTGGCAACCTCAGGACAGCCGGGAAATCTGCTTTTTCCAAAAAAAGCCGATTTGTAATTAGGTCGAGGATGAGAATGCTTTGGGGCGTCTCTTACCGTGTGAATCACTCAGAACAGATTCTGTTTCACAAAGTTGTGCTCTGTTCCTAAGGGAAGCCTCACATTCTGGATAACTATTGGGCACGGTTTATTATTGTCAGGTTTAAGCTCTTATGTTAGTCAGGATTCTGTTGGTTGCAAATGATGGAAATCCAGCACAAACTGGTTAAAGTAAAAGGAAATTTATTTTTGAACTTAATTGAAAGGTCAAGGTTTCAGGCATGCCTAGATCCAAAGGGTTATCCAATGTCTCCAATATTTATCTTGCTCTCTCTTCATTCACTCTTTGCTGGCTCCTTTTCAGTCAGGCTCTTGCCTCATAGTGACAAACTGGCTGCCAGCACCTCTAGGCTTATATCCTATCTTCTTAGAAACCTCAATGCCAAGAGAATGCCTCTTTCCTGGTTGCTCTAACAAAAGTCCTGGGACTCAGTCTCATTGGACCAACTCATGGGCCCACCCTCTGACCAATCAGTGTGGCCATGGAGACATGATGCTGTGGTCGTGCAGCCTGAATCACATGCCAACCCCTGGAGGAAGGGAATGCCACAGAGAACATCACCTGGGTACCAGGCAAGCAGAGAACACAGTACTCTCCAAATAGGTGTCAGCTCCTCATGGTGAGGGAGTAGGTCTATTAGTGTCTTGTCTTATTCCCTGGGCTAATTGCAAGGGTAGTATTTTTGCCTTGGGAGTTCTGGTGTCTGTTCTAGACTAACAGGGTATAAGTGTCATGTGTGACCAATGGGGAGTATGATCATGAAAAGGCATGTATGCTTGCCAGGTTTCTGGTTTCCCACAGAGCCACTGTGAATACATAACCCAGCCTTTTCACCTTCAGCCCCTGAATGGATAGAATCTTAGAACCAAGACATAAAATAGGTGGTGTTTTAGGGGTCTCTCAACATAGATGCTCTGAAGTGCAAGTTATTTACGAGGGAAACGCATCGTGGGGTAAGAAGGAAGTCGGTGATTTTAGCACACGTTTGTCACTCTGTGGGATCGATGTTATTGTGTGTTGGGTTCAGGTGTGCAGCAGAGTGGCTAGGCAATCATGTGCTGTACAAAGTGGTCCCCTTGATATTTCCAGTACCCAAAGGGCACCGTACATAGTTATTACAACATTACTGACTATATTCCCTGTGCTGTACTTTACATCCCCACGTCTGTTTTGTTACCACCAATCTGTACTTCTCATCTCCTTGTTTTCCTTAATAGCACTTATCACTCTGAAAGTATCACTCTGAGATCATGTGGATAATCTTCTTCTCTCATTAGAATGTAAGCTCTGTCTTGCTCCCTGTGGATCTCCACCATCTTCCACAGTGACTAGAACACTGTAGGCACTCAGTGAATATTGGATGGGTGGATGGACAGATGATCCCCAAATTGCCCTTCAGTGCTCCTTAGCCCAGAAGGGAAACCATGTGGTGAAGGTAGAAAAGAAAAGCTATCAGCCTGCCAGTATTAAGCAATGCTTTAGTCTCAAAGTTTATTAACACATCATGGAACCCTGCCTGCGGAATCAGAAAAATTAAAGGAGCAGGGGCTTCTGAGTCAACAGTCCACAAAAACAAGTTTGGCCTTCTAGTGTTAGCTGCATTAAAGGGTCAAGGGAAAGCCCCTGGCCTTGACATTAGCAGGATTTTAGATGAGGTTGCAGTGTTGGAATTGATTGTAGTTACTATACGAAAGAGCATTTACAATACAGCCAAATGGTTACAGCATCTGGGGGGAAAAAAATCTTTATTCTACTATTTCTATGGCCCCTGATGGCTGGGGAACAAATACCATCAATTCTGAGATTTGTGAGACTAATCCAACCAAACCCTTCATTGGTTGCCTGTATTTTGGATCAGTGAAGAATTCCATCTGTCAGGGTATTTGCTGCATCATAACAGTTGTTGAATTTTCTACAGGCAACAGACGAAGAACTCTGTCTACCGAAGCCGGCAGTCTCTGAATAGCCCAAGTCCAGGGGAAACCGAGATGGATCTTCTAGTGACTCGGGAGCGACCCCGGCGTGGAATTCGTAACAGTGGATATGACGTAAGTCTCTGGTGGGCCAACGTAAATACAAGCTTTTCTTTCCCTAAGAGCAGAAAGGATAGAGCATCCATATGTTTCGGTTTTAGTATATATGCATATTTGTGGAATTTAGAAATGCAGTGGAATATCTTCTGTTTCATTATTCCTTATTCCCTATTTTGCAAAGTAAGACTACTTGGAATTGCCAGAGTAACAAATTATTGCTAAAAGGATCTTGATTTCTGAATTCAGTCATTTATGAATTGCACTTTATTGACCTTTAACTCAACAGTGATTCTAAATGTCCTTAATTTTCTACCTTCTGTTCTTAGATACTTAGTATGAACCATGACCTTGGGTTAGAATTCGTTTGAATACAGGCTTCTTGTAATTCATAGCAGTGTCGAGAAGTCAGATTTGTTCCTGATTTCTGAACTCCTCAATCTGCCATGGAAACAATGAGATGCCAACAGAGTGGTTCGGTGGTTGCCTATGATGAAACACATGCTGTGCGCAGGGAGGTCTCCACACTGTGAAAATCCTGCTAGTCCCATCAAGCTTCCCCAGGTGGCGGGTCGCAGCTGAGTGCCTCCTCTCAAGTTGTGGACGTCCTCTCCTGTCACTGCGGCCATGCATGGGTCGTACTCACGTGACTGGTACCTGGCTGAGGGGTTCAGTAAGCTTTGCCCTGCCCCACAATTTCAAACGGTCTTGAATATATTCTTAAGCCTTATAAAAAATGTTTTTTTCCCATTCTCCTAAAATGCATTCTCTCATTAAAATTAAAAATTTTGTATACAAGAGCTATGATTCAAATGTTTTTCCAAATAAAATTTTGTTATAATTTGTGAGGTTGCAATTTAAAAATGATGCTTGGTTTCTTAACTATACCCTGCTAATTTAAAGGCAGGAAGATTTTTTCCTCCTCAGGATTGGTCACTGTTTTCTACAAAAACTTAAAATGGATTTTTTAATGGTCCAATTAAAAACAGAGAGAGTCTACCTAATTGGAATTTCTAATTACCTTCCTTACATTTAAACTTGATGTTTGTGTTGGTTGGTGGTGATAGTTTTATCTTTTATTTCTTTTTCTTTTTTAATATGACAGGTTGATAGTTTAGTTTTATAAAATTCTAGATGCTTTTGGCAAATCATATTTTTCCTCCAGATGAAATTATTCAACATTAACTTTTCTCCTCATAAAAGTATTTTCTATACCAAACTCAGTCATCAGTTTAATAGTCAGCCTGTGGTCAAATATTGGGCATTTGACTTATTCAATTAATCTCTTCTACCAACAATAAATATTCTTCCTGGCTGCTTGTAGTTTGAGGACCTTTTTCTTCTGCTGTGGCATATCTGAGGTTTCTTGTGAGATTCTAGGTACAGAAATTTTTACTATTTGAGGAAATAGGCCGGAGGTCTCCCCTATTAGTCATGAAAAGAGGACACTGCAGATTTTTTTAGCCACTGTGCCATGAGTTCAGGTGCTCACTTAATACTTCTGGAATATCATGGTAGTAATTACCTGGCAGGAGAGAGATGATTTTTAAAAGGAGGTTGCTCACCCCTCACACACATGTATAAATATTCCAATTGCAGATTACTTTAGGGAGGCACTAGTATATGTTTTTTTTAATTTTTAAATATATTTTTCTAATTATTTTTCACTGATTATGCTATTACAGTTGTCCTGATTTTTCCCCCTTGGCCCCCTTCCACCCAGCACCCTCACTCCTTCTGGCAGTCCCCCCACCATTGTTCATGTCCATGGGGCATGTGTGTAAGTTCTTTGGCTACACCATTGCCTGTACTGTACTTTACATCTCAATGGCTATTCTGAAACTATCTATTTGTACTTCTTAATCCCCTCACCTCTTTCCCATTCTCCCCACCCTCTTCCATCTGGCAACCATCAAAATGTTTTCTGTATCCATGATTCTGTCTCTGTTCTTCTTGTTCGCTTAGTTTGTTTTTTAGATTCAATTGTTACTAGATAGGTATTTTCACCATTTATTGTTCATAGTGTTGATCTTCTTTTTGTTAAATAAGACCCTGTAACATTTCATATAAAAATGGTTTGGTGATGATGAACTCCTTTAGCTTTTTCTTGTCTGGGGAGTTCTTTATCTGCCCTTCGATTCTAAAATGATAGTTTTGTGGGTAGAGCAATCTTGGCTGTAGGTCCCTGCTTTTCATGACTTTGAATATTTCTTGCCCATCCCTTCTAGCCTGCAATGTTTCCTTTCAGAGATCAGCTGACGGTCTTATGGGAACTCCCCTGTAGGTAACTAACTACTTTTCTCTTGCTGCTTTTAAGATTCTCTCTTTATCTTTAACCTTTGGCATTTTAATAATGAGCTGCCTTGGAGTGGGCAGCTTTGCATCCATCCTGTTTGGGACTCTCTGTGCTTCCTGGACTTGCATGTCTCTTTCCTTTGCCAAATTAGGGAAGTTTTCTTTCATTTTTTTTCAAATAGATTTCCAATTTCTTGCTCTTTTTCTTCTCCTCCTGGCACCCCTGTGATGCAAATCTTGGACTTCTTGAAGTTGTCCTAGAGGCTGCTTGTACTATCCTTGGTTTTTTGTTGTTGTTGTTTGTTTTTTTACTTCTTTTTTCTTCTTGTTCTGTTTGATTGTTTTTTTCTTCCTTATGTTCCTAATCATTGATTTGATTCTTAGTTTTATCCATTCTACTGTTGTTTCCCTGTAAATTTTTCTTTATTTTGATTAGTGTATCCATTGCTTCTTACTGGATCTTTTTAATGCTGCTGAGATCCTAAGTTCCTTGAGCATCCTTATAACCAGTGTTTTGAACTCTGCATCTGGCAGATTGCTTATCTCTATTTTGTTTAGCTCTTTTTCTGATCTGTCCTTTCATTTGGGCCATGTTTCTTTGTCTAGTCATTTTGGCAGCCTCCCTGTGTTTGTTTCTATGTATTAGGTAGAGCTACTTTGACTCTGTGTCTCGGTAGTGTTGCATAATGTAGTAGGTGTCCTGTAGGGTCCAGTGGCACAACCTCCCCTATCACCCAAGCTGGATACTCCAGACATGCCCTTCATGTAGGCCAAATACACCTTCCTCTTGTAGTTGAGACTTGCTTGCTATTGGCAGGTCAATGGGAGGGATTTACCGGGCCAGTCAGCTGCAAGGATTGGCTGTGACTCCTGACCACCAACCCCTGACCTCCATAGAGGGTCGGCTGTGCAGGGGCAGGTGGTGGTGCTCCAATGTGGTCTGTAGCTGTCCACTGGGTATGCTGACTCTGGAGTTTCCCAGGTGGTACAGGCCAAGGTCAGCCCCCAACTGTGTTTTGCCCAGGGCCATCCTGCCTGAGCTATAAAGAAATCTGAGATGGATGCTACTTGTTCTGGGCTTACAGATTCCCAGACAAAGCCAAGCTGTGAATCTAGGCTGGCTGCTGCTGGTGCCGGACCTGGGACTCACTGAGGCCAGCTGTTGCTTGTTTGAGAGGATTTAGGAAGCTGTGCAGCCTGAGCCAAGATGAGACATTCATATGGAAAAGCAGCTTGGGTGGGCCTATAAGTTGGATGGTGCAGAGTCTCTGGAGATCTCCAAGGAGAGTCAAACAGTGTTAGCCAGGTTGATGGAGTCTCAGATATGTCACCAGCTTGCCAGCTTTATGGCTTGTGGGGAAGAAGGTTTAGAAAAGGGACAATGGCCTCTGGTCACCTTGATGCCAACTCTTCAGCACCTCCCAGTGTGTCACTGGTGCCTTTCAAGCTGCTACCATGGTGCTGGAATTCTAAGGGAGTGAGTCTGAGTAGGTGAGTCTGTGTGTGGGTTCTTTAAGAGATACTGCTTGGGGTAACAGAATGTTCTTCCACTGACTGAATCCCCACTGGTTTTTGCAGCCAGAAGTTGTGGGGACTTATCTTTCTGGCACTGGTGCCCTGGGCTAGGGGGCCTGGTGTGAGACTGGGGCTCCTCACTCTCAAGATATCCCTCTTGAATTTTTATCTACTGCAGGTGGGTGAGAAACCAGCCCATTTTGCGTCTGCTCCCCTCCTACCAGTTCAGATAGATGTGGTTTCTTTAATTCCATTCAACTCAATTTCTGACAGTTCTGAGTGATGGTGGTTCTATATTTTAGTTGTGATTTTGATGTGGTTGTGCAAAGAGGTGAGCCATGTCTGCCTCTGCCGCCATCTTGACCAGAAGTCTAGTTTGTTTTTTTAAATGCATATTTCTTTGAGGCTTGCATGTGATCTCAGAAACATAAGCAAATATGTTTCCTTAAGATAAAATTGTCATCTAGGGAACAATTTTAAGAATTTAGACTGTTGTCTATCAGAATGAAATTGCTTTCTATATGTCCTCCTGTGTTTATTTTAATCATTTGAAAAGTAGCTGTTATTTACTGACTGCACCCTGTAGACCAGGCCTATTCTAGTCTTTCCATGTGTGCTGTCTAATTGAATTTGCAAAGCCACCAGTCAGCTAGGTACTCTCATGCTCTTTGTCCAGATGGGAAAACCAAGGCACAGAGCAGTTACACAATTTATCTGCCCTCCTCCAGAGCCCATTCACTTAATCATCATGCAATATGACTTCCATCTACACCCACCACAATAAATATCTGCCCTCACATAACATAATATGTATGCTCTATTTTTGAATCTCTTAAAGAGGCTCGATGTCAGATCCTACAAGAATTCTTGCATGGATAACTCACACAAACAAAAAAATAAAGTAAGCCAGCAGATGAAGTATAAAAAGAGGAGGGTCATAGTTTTAAACAATGCATTCATTTTCTGGGCTCTTGATTTTCCAAAAATGTCATGGCTCTCCTGGCAAAGAACCCATTAGCCTAGCAGTGGACAGGTCATTAGTTGGAAACATGTCAGTCTCCCTACTGGGTCTGGGGATCTTGAAGCCAGGCCAAAACTTCCAGTCATTTCTGCCAAATTAGGAAACACCAGGGGAACTTGTTCCCCAACATGGTAGAAACAAAAGCACTGGGAAATGGATTTAATTGTGAATTTTTCCAAAGATGACTACTTTAGAGTCCCAATAGAAAAGCCTGTGTGTAAAAATAAATGAATAACTAAATGACCAAGCAAACACATGCTCCACAGGCAAATCTTAACCCCGAGACTGATGGCAGCCTGGATCGTCTCAAAATTTGTCTA
>PVKM010024731.1:0-20349 GCA_004027735.1 Carollia perspicillata
TTTAGTACGGGAAAGTTTTTATTTATGAGCAAACTGTAGGATAACAGAATGGAGATTACCGTTCCTAATTATCTGCTATTATGAACCTGAATGATGATGATAAAAATGCCTCCTTTCTCCCCCAGGGAAAAGTGCAAAAATCAGTGCTACTGGTAATGGAATTTACTGTCTATGGTCCCTCACCTCTAAATCTTGCTTCTGCTGCTTCTTTGTTGTTCTTATTTTGCCAAGAAGTTTGAGTATTTTTTTGTTATTGTTACTATTTATTAGTCACCTTAGGCATCACAATGATGCTATAACAATTTGAAATCTCAGAGGCTTAAGACAACGAAGACTTATTCCTCTCTTGTGACCTGCCTTTTCATATCTTCCTAGTTATGTTGTTTGGAACATGTATCCCGCCCCTTTCATATAAACATTTTCTGCCAGACATTTCTTGATGCCTGATATTACATTTTTATTCTGAATCTTTTGTGTATGTGTGTTTTTAAGATTTAATTTTTTAGAGCAGTTTTTGGTTTACAGCAAAATTAAGAGGAATTTATAGAGACTTCCCATATAACCTCTATCACCACTCATGCATAGCCTTCCCCATAATCAATATCTTACACCAGATTGATACATTGTTATAATTAATGATCTTACATTGGCATATCATAATCATCCAAAATCTATAGTGTACATTATGGTTCACTCTTACTGTTATAGACCGTATTCTATGGGTTTGGACAAGTGTATAATGACATGTATCTATCATTATGGCACCGTAATGAGTATTTTCACTCCCCTGAAAACACTCCAGCCTATTCATCCCTTTCCCACACCAACCCCTGGAAAGCACTGATCTTTTTGTTGTCTGCATAGTTTTGCCTTTTCCAGAATGTCATGTAGTTGGAATCATACAGTATGTGGCCTTTTCAGACTGGTTCTTTTCACTTAGCAATATGCATGAAAGTTTCTTCCATGTCTTTTCATAACTATATGATTTTTGAAGATGACAAGGAAGTATGAGATAGAGCCTGGTATACTAAAGCTGATTTTTAATTTGTGTGGTTATTTAAATTTAACTGTAAATTAATTAAATTAAAAAATTCAGTTTTTCAGTTATACTAGCTAACATTTCTAGTGTTCAATGGCACAACTGGCAAGTTATTATCATATTGGACAACACAGAATTAAGCAGTTTCATCATTATAGACTGTCCTACATTATTTTAAAATGTCCCAGAACATTCTTGCATATTCTAGAACAAGTGACTGATTAACACATTGTGAAGGCCCTGGCTGGTATGGCTCAGTGGATTGAGCATGGGCCTGCGAACCAAAGTGTCACCAGTTCAATTCCCAGTCAGGACACATACCTGGGTTGCAGGCCATGTTCCCAGTACGGGGTGTGCTAGAGGCAACCACACATTGATGTTTCCCTCCCCCTCTTAAAATAAATAAATAAATAAATAAATAAAATAAAAATAAAAAATACACCTCGAGTCTGACAGGTTTGTAGGGGTTCACCCAGTCCCCTGACATAGGCCTTCTTTGGTGAAAAGGGACCCAATGCACTGCAGTGACTTTGAAGCTGTGTTAGGCAGAGATCTGTTTTGATTTTAGCTGAATTGCAGGCTTTCATATAAGATTTGCTGAAACAATAGACTTCATGGCTAAAAAATGTTTGAAAACCATTACATTTATATGAACAGGCTCAGATTACAGAGATGCCTGAGTTCAGATCCCTGTCTTTCCATTTATGTGCTATAAAATCTTGAATAAATTATCTGACCTCTGAAGCCACACATTTCCCATCTCCTGAGACTGAGATGAAGACACCCACCTCACAATGTTGTTATGAAGGTGACAGGAGTCAGCGTGCAAGGCAGCTGTCACAGGATCTAGTGCTTTTAAGTAAGGGCTCAATAAACGAGAGAGACCCTAATAGTCATCATTGCAATTATACAACCTGCATCAGGAATTTAGAAGGAAACTAATTATGGGTGACATGAAACTAGAGGAAACGTGTAATTTAACACAATCAAGATTCAGAAGGTCTTTAAAAATTTGAAGTTATGGACTTAGTTTACAAGAAGAAATTTAGTAGGAATAAACATAACATTTCACCTTGGAATCCCAAAATACAAGTACATAAGGATAAAATTTCAGATGAAATGGTCTAACGGTGGCATGTGGAGGATAGTAATCACTTTTGTTTAACCACGTAGTAAGGCTATATTCAGAAATGTGCATGCCATGTACCTGTTTGCCTTGGCAAAACCATGCACGGGTCAACCTTTAGGTCTTGCCATTTTAGGAGAGGCCAAGATGAACTGGAGGAGTTTGCTTCTTGCAGTAAATATTTGTGAACATTTCCCATCGTCCAGGTACTCAGGCTACAATAGCAAACACAATGAGATTGGACATTGATCTCTGAGAGCTCACACACAGTCTAGGGAAGGAGGAAGATACTGAGTAACCAGCCGAAAATATACATGAAATTAAAACTGTAATATGTGCCAGGAAGGAGAGGTCCAGGGCATTCAGATAACCTTTACCTGGGAGAACTCATCTGTTTAAGAGAAACAGAAAGTTCCTTGGGAACTAAAGATTGAGCTAAGACCTAGGAAAGATAAAGAGGACTTGGGGGAAGGGCAGGGGTATTCCAGGAAAAAGGATCACACCTGTAAACCTGGCACGAGAGGGACTGAGAAACAGTGAGTGCGGGGAGGAAGGCTCTTGCTGATGCAGGACAGATGCTGGGAAGTACAGTTCAGGGGGGAGACAGGGATCAGACCGTAGAAAGTCATGTAGGCTGTGCTATAGATCTTTATTCTAGAAGCAACTGGAAGTCTTCGAAGGGTTTTAGATAAGGAAGTAGCCTGGTCATATTTGCCCTTTGAGAAGATTACTCTGGCTGTAATGTAGAGAATAAATTGGAAGTGAGAGAAAACTATATTTCAGCATTTTACTTTCAACAATTATTTTTCTGCTACCAGTAAATAAGAGAAGCTGCTTTACTCCACTTCAAAAGTGTAGAGCATGATAATTAAAATGAAAAGTTTTGAAATAAAATTTGATTTTATTTTTGTATTTTGCAATTTTTATTGGAGAAATTGAATAATTTTTATTTGGATATTTACATTTCCTTTGTAGTTTGGCTTTTTGTGACTTGAAATTTAAAAAATTTGGCTTAAGAAATTTTGTTACAGATTTATAAGCACTGTCAATATATTGAGGCATTATCAATTTGTTATATTTTTGAAACTTATATTGAAATATAATTAATATATATACAAACACATGTGCATATACACTTTGCATACTTTGTGGGGGTTTTAAAGTAATTTTCTCTGTATTTTGTTACTTTTAAAAGTTAAAAATACATTAATTTTGTTGAGACAAATACATTTTTTTTCTTTGTGAGTTTTTCATTGCTTTGATGCTTGGATACTTTGAGCAAAATCAGCTAATTTTCACTTTTTATAAACTTAGGAAGTGCACTGTATCTACATTTAACTCTTTATTCCATGTGAAACTTACTGAATTGAGTAGAATTCACAGAAAAAAATTAAAATAATTTAGGATGCTATGCACTCTTATCTAATTTCAGTTTTAAGAGGAATGTTACTAGCGTTTCATTATTAAACGTGACAGTCGATCTTACTTAGTTTTTGTGTCGCATTGTCAGTTTAACTTCATTCCTAATATGCCAAAACTTGCTTTGCTTTTAATTAGGACTAGGTATTACATTGTATTGGTTTATTTTTCAATGTACCTTTAAAATTTACCTATTGATACGATGTGTTATATTGTAGATTTCCTATTGCTAAACTACCCTTGCTCTGAAAGAGGAAACTAGGTTTCATTGTAGTAAATTTTTCTTCCCTTGACTTATTCATGTATTCATATAATAAATACCCATAAAATGCCTTCTACATGCCCAGCACTCCTTTAGGGGTAAGGGCTCAGGGGTGGGCAAATAAGGACCCTGTCCCCATGGGTTTTCCAGTGAGGAAGACAATAAATATATGTACAAATAAATATGAAGAAAAGCACCGCACAGTGAGTAAATAGTGCAGGCGAGGCTATAGTTCAGATTGCCAGGGGAGGCATCTCCAGTGAATGACCCAAGTGATGAGAGAGAACCCTGCAGAAACAATCCCAGCTTCCCAGTCCATCCAGGAGTTTCTCACCTCTCAAGGGTGCCCACTCAGTTTAATTTCCACATTGTCTCTTCTGCTCTTCACTGCCTTCAATGAGGGCCTAGGTTCTGCTATTGAATACCTGAATATCTAGATTCCCAGTGAGCTCTCTGCGTGGTGTCTTCCTCATCCCTTCTATATGCTCCTCTCCGTGGCTCCTGGCCTGGGTCTGCAAAACTCCATGCTTGTCTCATTTCTTCAGTAACGTAATTTCTAGAGACATCTTCTTCTTTCCTATGCCCTTTATCCCTTTAGGTTTGTTCATTTTATCATCCGTTCATTCAGTCATTCTCTTATTCTTCTCTTATTCATTTGCTCAATACATTGCTTTGTTATGGGCCTCTTTGCCTCTGGGTATGGTTTTGTTGCAAATCTATTAGCACTTCCTTAGAGGGTAAGGTATGTCTTGTCAGCAGACTGGGCAGATTTCCCTTAGGCCCCCTTCAGGGCTCCCCGGGGTATTAACATTTCTCTCTCTGATTACTCAGTGCTGTAGGTAAGCTCAAACTCAGGTTTCATGCTCAGCAAGCAGTAACTATTTAGTGCAGACCTACTGGAGTGAGGGCGGGCTTTTCTAGCCCCAACTTGGTTTTGCAGGTACTGTTTGCTGTTCTTCATTGTATAACATGGGCATGGGAGACCACATTGTTAGCAACAGGGTTTTTCTTTAGATAGCCAAGCACCTTAGAATCAAAGCTAATTCTTGCCACAGCACATGCCAATGTTACTGTCTTACAGTGAATGGAGATAAAGCGAAGCCATTAGTGGGGCCTCCTGTGACCTAGTTCTGGGTATCTCAGAAGGATGTTTCTAGGGATTGCCTTCCATTTCTTTTCTGAACACTGTAGAAATAAGGGCACTAAGTGAAATTTAGTAGAGTAAAGGGCTGATGTGTTTCCTACTTTCTTTGGGGCCATTTCTGCTGTTATGGATTAAAGGGTAGGACATATGGTGTATATTCCAAAAATGTGCTTTTCCATCAATCCCTATCATTGATGCAATTAGAGAAAATTCCCCTTGGATTTTTGTCTTTTTTTTTCTCCTGCAAGGGCCAGCTGCTGTCTGTTGTTTGTATCTTCAAGCGTATTTTAATAAAAATTTGGAAAGTGGCAGACTTAGCAAGCACAGGTGTTCTGTCTCTGTGTTCACCCAGAAGTGTCCCCAAGAAATGTTTTCTAATAGAATTCTGAAGATGGAATGTGCTGTCTCTAAGAGAATGTGTTTCCAGTCTAAGGAGATGTTCAGACATGAGCTGGGTCATCACTTGGCTGTGATGCTGAAGTGGTGATTCTGAATGTCTTGAGTCAGGAAAATAAGCAGGTTTTACCTTGTGCACTCAGTCTCATGGATAGTTTACTGGCATCTGGCCTCAATGGGAGAAGTGTCATGATCCATTAACAAGGTCTCTCCTAGCAATGGGGAGTGGGGAGGGTAAGAGGCACACACTCCATGTGTTTGTCCCTGGAAAAGAAATTGAACTAGAAAATCTGTAATGCACTTCAAACACTGAAAATTGCAAGAGAAACAACCTCTGTAGCCCTATCCCGTTAGTTTACAGGAACATGATATTAGAGCAGTGCTTCTGGAAGGATCCAGAAATTTAGTATCATAGGAGTTCCCATGTGGACTATTTTAGAGATGATGAGGTACATTCACATTGGTGTTATCTCTAGAAAGTCGGTCATCTATGGAGTCTGCTAATTTTCTTGATTCCATTTGCCTGTCATTGAATCATTGGTTTCTACTGGTTGATTAATGAATGTATTTATCACGTAATGAGCACTTACTTTGTGCCATGCTCTGTGCTTGATCTTCCAGATAGAAATGAATCAAAGGATGAACAATTACTAACTTTATGGCTTCCTGAGAAATTGGGTTACCTTGAGGGTTGGTGTTGAGGTTAAAATCCTTGGGCTGTGTGGAGATTTTCAGGATTTAACATCTAGCAGAGCCATCTGTTTTTTAACCCAGGATTTTTGCTGGAACAAGGTTGGGAGCAGACTGGTAGAGGAAGAGACACCACAGCAGGGTTTAGGCACCCTTACTTTGAACAAGTTCTGAGATATAGATCTAAAAACACTGAGTCACAACGTCTTCAGTTCCTGTTGGTAGTTAAGAAGTTGGTGTTTTCTTCTTACCTTATGGAAGATATCCGCCCTGCAGTATGGCAGGGTGGTTACGAGTACGGGCTTTGGCATCTGAAGTTGACTCATATCCCAGCCATGCCATTTACCAGTTGATAACTTGGAGGAAGTCACTTGACTTCTCTGAGCCTTGGTTTTCTCATCTGTAGAATGGAGATGACAACAGTACATACCCTCACAGAGTTGAGGATTAAATAAGATAAGGCACGTAAAGCATTTAGCGCCATGAAGCTGGACTGTACTAATTCTATTTAACATGATTGTGTGTGTGTGCGTATTTCTACTTTAGATCCTAAACTGCTGATGTTCCATGCAGGAGCCAGTTTCACTGTATAGACACCCTGTACTTTAAAATCTTGTTAATCTGTGAGTTTGAGAATAGGAAGCAATAAAGGTGATAGCTACAGTCCTATGACCTTCCCCCACTCAAGTGCCAAACTTAAACTTATTCTAAACCTGCTGTTTATTCAAGTGTGCTGCTCACTTCCAAACGTATTGATAGTGCCCTCTACTGCCCACAGCATGGCAGCTTACTGGAGCTCCTGGGGCAGCCTGGTGGGATGTGGGTCTGAGCATCTGGCTCTTTTGTGTCTCCCTCTCATCCTCAGACACATTTTCCTTCCAGTTCACAGCTCCATTTATTGCCTGCATTTCCAGCTAAGTTCTGAGTCATCAATTTCAACCTTTAATTCAAGTTTGTGCCTGGACCTGAACCAAACCATAGATAGATACCCATAAAGGTTGTGCAGATGAGAATATACGATTCTCTCGCTTTTGATCGGCAGCAGGCCAAGACTGGTTCCAGGGTGGGGGAAGGCAAGTCTATTTGCTTTTGTTAAATGTTGAACTCAAGTCATGCACAGACCTGGCTGAGTAATTATCTAAATCTGAATTGTGTGGATTGTGTTAATCCACTGAGTTCACTTTCGTCCCCTTTTCACAACTAGGTAGGTACAGTCATAACTTCTGCAGGATGGTGCTCTAAATCTGCTCACTTGGTCTTTTGTGGCGGTGCAGGGGTGTGGAGAAACTATGACTGAAGTAAGAGTAAGGGCTTCTAACAAATTTAAGCTCCATTTGAACTCCACCTCATTTAAACCTTTTAGTATAATGATCACTCCTCTCACGGAATGAAATGTGGAGACATTGGTGATGAAATGATCAGTACCCAGAAAACCCTCGTACATGCGCCCAGCAGAGTGCAGGCTAGGCACAGGGAGGTATGGAGGAATGTGAGACGATGATTGCCTTCTGCAACGGAGTGTGTGTTTTGAATAGTGAGACAACAGTTTCCGAGGGACTTGCCCTGCACCAGTCACATTCTCTCTGTACTCCCACTGCAGCCAGTGTCAGAATGGCACAGTCTGACTCCCCTGGGTGAAAAGTCTAACTTTGAACACATCATAACCAGAGATCTTGGCATCCCCAAATCATATATCCCAAACACCAAAGCTAACCATCCATATCAAAGAGAAATGCAAAATCCACAATAAAGTATGTATTTTTTACACCCAAATGTTCCATTTGCTTCTACACAGCTATACAACATACTACATCACAGCAGTTATGAATACAAGCTTTGGAATCAGACTGATCTAGGTTTGAATTCCAGCCATTTCACTTACTAACTCAGCTATTTTGGATAAGTTGCCTCTTGATCTTCTTATCCTCACTCAGGAATACTTATCCCTATCCAACAGAGTTATTTTGAGAACTGAAGGTGGTATTGCATACAGACGCTTTGCAGAATGAACAACACAATTCATGTTAGCTGCTATTTCACTAATGGTGTCATGATGGAAAGAAGCTGGTCCACCCATTTCAGAAAACGAAGCAATGATGGGCCCAAGAAAGTGGCGGAGCTGAGTTACTCTCCTGTTATTACCGCCTCTCAATTTGTTGATCTGTATGTTTCTTGTTAGTCCTCAAGGGTTTCCATATCTCATGTTCTTGGGCAAGTATCAGATCTCTGGTTCCCAGACAGAGATTTTATAGATCTACATAATATCTACATTGCAGAATAATTCTAAGGACTAAATACAATACTATGTGTGAGCACTTACATATGTATAACTCTAGGGAACTTAAATAGGATCATCAAATTATCATGCCAAGTAAGGAAATGCACACCACCATTTCAGAGGGAATTAAAATTACATGCAGTGTTGTGGGTTTTTCATTACTCTTTAACTTACATGGTTAGCTGTGGTGTGAGGGATGTATACTTCTGGGGCTCTAGCATCCCCAGTTCTGGTGTGGTATACGTCAGAGTTTTAACTGAGAGACAAAGTCTGTACCCTCTCAGGCACCACCCTAACCAGTACTGATCACAATGGTTATACAGTTTGGCGGGGACAACAAAGAAGATCACATATATTGAATAATTTACAAACTTAAAATGTCCATTTGTAGAGAACAAGTGAAAATTTGATCTCCAACCAGCGCTTGGGAATTGTCAGTGTAGAGGGCAGGAAGCACACACCTTTCAGAACGATTTGGGGTTCCCCAGTGACCTTCTCCAAGAAGGTAGAACACGAGGGTGAAGAGAGACCATCAGTGCTGCTCTTTTAAAGGTCACCTCTAAAACGCGATGAAATCCTAGTGCTCACACATCTGTTGAAGTCCTCCTGGAAAAGGAGCAATGCATGTTTGCTTATGGCTTTTTATAATATCATTTGCAGTGATCTATGGCTTTGAATGTTTTTCGGTTTCTGTGACAATGTCTGTTAATTCAGCTAATAAAATTATTTACAGAAAATGGAGCATGTAATAGTTCTTCATGTGTAATTAAGGACTACTTTCCCTCACACCTTAGTTACCTGAATTGTTCTAAGAGTATTTGTAAAAACTGAAATTTGATGACTAGAGAGAAGTAAGAATTAAAAATAAGTAAATAAATAAATAAATGAATGAATGAAGGTCACCTCAGGCAGACATGTTTTCCAAAATGCTCCAGGATCAGGGAGCATTAGGTGTGGGATAGAGATACATGGATTTTAGCCAAGCAATTCAAAGTGATTGGAGGAGATTACTGAGGCTTATGTGTGCTTAACTGTGGTGAATAACCAAGTAGTGGACTGTCCCTAGAGACCAGCATCACTTAGTCATCTTATTCCCTGAGTATGTCTCAGACTTGCCAAGGTCTGGTCTTAAGTAGAAAGGACACCAACTTAAGGAAAGAAGTTACCTCTGGGAGTAAAGGGAGGTGAGGCACTCAGCTGTATTTATTTCTTAACAGAATAAGAGCAGTCCCCTCCTCAAGAAGGCACATGAACATTAGTATGACAATAGCTGGTTAGAGATATGGGGGATAGATAACCTACCAGAATAAAGGGGTGGGTTTCCAGTCACCCTTACAGTATAATAATCATTCCACATGGAGACCTAGAGGAAATAAAAGCAGGCCCTTGAACCACTATCTAACTGCTTGTATGACAAAATCATCGGAGCTTAGCAGCTAGAGAGGCATGGTTTGAATCCTGGTTGTAGCACCTGTGAGCTGTGTGGGCGGGGGCACATGACTTACTCTTGTGGACCTATCCCATCTTCTTTGTCTGTCGCTGCCCTGTGCAGTACTCTAGCCACCAGTCACGTGTAGTTTTTGAGCCCCTGAGATGTGGCTGGTGAGACCCAAGATGTACTGCTAATGTCAAGTCCCCACTGGATGACAAATACTTAGTATTAAAACAAGAACATAAACTATTTCATTAAATATTTTTATATTGACTACATGTTAACATGTTAAAATGATAATATTCTTGATATATTAGGTTAGCTAAAATTTATTGTTAGAGTGAATCTCATCTGTTTTTGTGTTTTGGGTTTTTTTCTCAACACTTTATTTTTTAATGTTTAATTTTTTTCTACTACAGTTTACATTCAATATTATTTTGTATTAGTTTCAGGTGCACAGCATAGTGTTAGACAATCATATGTTTTACAAAGTGGTCCTGATATTTCCAGTACCCACCTTGTACCATACATCATTATTATGTTATTGACTATGTTTACTATGCTATACTTTATATCCCCATGTGCTTTTGTTTTTTTAAATATGACCACTAGAAAATTTCATTACCTCTGTGACTTGCACACACAATTCCACATATCTATTGTTCTATTGGACAGCCCTGGTCTCTAGAATTAAACTATAGGGGCAAGAAGGCAGCTACAAGGAGAGCCTTACTATGTGACAAACACTAAAACCTGAAATCGCTCCGTAGCTCAACATGCTAGTTACTATATTTATTCTACCATTTTACAGATGAGGCTCCCAGACAAGGAGTTATTTACTCATGGACCAACAATTAATAAGCGCCAGGTTGTGATTTGAACCCAGGTGTTTGGACTCAGAATCCCAGTGTATTACTGTTAAGTATTGCAGTCAAGAGTGCTCAATAATGTCTACCTTGCAGATAATTTTTCAAGGATGAAATGCAATGGCGTGGGTAAACCCTTACTTAGCTTAGGGGCCTGATGTAGCAAGGACTCTAGAAATAATAGCCGCTAGTATTGTTTAAAATGAGAAGAAGAAGGAGGAGGAGGAGGAAGAAGGGTGGTAGGGTTTGGGGAGAAGGAGGTGGAAAAGGAGGGAGGAGGAGGAGGGAGTCATGGTATCATCACCACCACCACCGCCACACGGTGCCAGGTGCTATCTTGGGCACTTCCCGTACGTTATGTAATTTAACACTCACAGCACGCCTAGCCAATATCCACTCACCATTTTAGTCTCGACTTTTTGCTGGTATGAGTGTAGCAAAGTCTAGCTGGCAGTTAAGTGCTCTATGCCAGTTCACCAACCATACCCACGGTATCCTGGGTGGATAGGAAGCTTGAAGGCAAAGGAGGTGCTGGCAGGGACTGGCAGTGAAGGAGCACATGATGGAGATGAGGGGTGGACAGAGTTTGGGTTTTGTGAGAGAAGAGTGGATTCTCTATATTTAGCATCTGATTCACTCAGAAAGTTTGGAGCACTGCTCTAAGCAATTAGAAACTGTGAATACTAAGGGAGGCATGACCAGTTGTTGAAGATGTCATTGAGGGCGGTGGAAGGAAACAAAAAGAACGATGATGGAGCCTTACTAATAAGAATCATAACATATTGACAAGCGCCAGCAGGAATGGAAGAGTGGTATTTTCCTTTAAAGGAATTCTAGAACCTTGTTTCATATAATGGCCTTGCCTCAAAAAATAAGAGAAAAGAAAGTGTACTTTAATTGGACTAAATAAAGAATCAAGCTCATGAGGCAATTTCACTAACACAAAAGCCTTAAAATGAGAAAGATGTGAATATAGTGTACATTTCCTGGGGGTTTGGAAACTTCTAGTAACAGAATTTATACCTGAACCTAGCCCTGGTCAAGGTGTACAAGGCACAAAGTTGGTAGGAAGCCATTTCTGTTGCTCTCTGCTGCCTTCTTCAACTCAAAGCACAGAGCCTCTCACTTATGAAAGACCAAGACAAAATTACCCAGCCCTTCAAAGGGCCAGCGTTCATTCAGTTGTATTCCACTCCAGGCCCAGTTCTGGCTGCATGTTTGCTCTGTGATACCCCTTAGAACCCTTACTCTAGCCCTCTGAGGTATTTATTTTTACTCCTCATTTTATAAGTGAGATAAAATTATGCTGTCAGGCCATTTAATTACAAGTCAGTAGAGCCAGAATTCTAAGTTAGGTTGATTATACTTCCAAAGTCTTTCTGCCTTGACAGTGTCACGTGGTTTTTTCTTTCAAACCCATGGTCATCACCAGAGATTTCTTTACCTGCACTAATTACATGAAAGAGGTCTTGCTGATATTACCTGTCGTAGTACAGGGCTGGCTCACTTCAGCCAGCATCCAGGGCTAACCCCAGTCAGGGTGGGAGGGTAAACAGGGAATTGTGCTTTTGTTAAATGCGACTTGTACTTGTTTGGAAGAAAAAGAAAGACAGAGAGAGGTGGGGAGGGGAGGAAGAGAAAAGAAAAGAAAAAAAGAAAGAAAGAATAAAAAAAGAACCACAAGTTCCTCAATAACATCTGTAAATAAAATTAGTTGTCGATAAATTCATACTATATAGATATGCTTTCTATCTATATAGTGTACATATACATGTGAATAGATGTTTGGTTATTAACTTTTTCAGTGTCTATTATATTTTATAAAAACTGTCCCTTTATACCCTTTAAAAATCTAGTATTTGTCAGTTGCCTTTTACAAAATAAAATGATTAATGATAGATGATTTAAATTGTTCAAGTAGCAAGAACATACATGCTAATCATCAAAAATCAAAGCAGCACCCAAAATGTGAAAACCCCATTCGCTTGTCCCATACTGCCTCCAAGGTGTCTCCCTTCCCAGAGGCAACTACTACTATCAGTACGAATCTTTGTAGCCTTTTTTCCTAGCATTTTCATGTATAGGTACATATAGAAATATATGGTTTGTTTCTTGTATCAAAAATGGCATTTTAGCCCTGGCTGGTGTGGCTCAGTGGATTAAGTGCCGGCCTGTAAACCTAAGGGCCGCTGGTTCAATTCCCAGTCAGGGCATATATCTGGGTTGCAGGCCAGGACCCCAGTGTGGGGCAAGCAAGAGGCAATCACACATTGCTGTTTCTCTTCCTCTTCCTCCCTCTCTTCCTCTCTCTCTAGAAATATATATATATATAAATAAATAAAATATTTTAAAAAATGAGGTCCTATACTACGTATTATTTCGCAACTTCTACTTGTATGTAATTCGCCTTCTTTTTCTAGGTGGCCATATACTACCCCAGTGCACAGAGGTACTGAATCCATTTAACAGAATGCATTTAACTATCCTCTATTGTTAGATGTTTAGGTGGTGTCTAGTTTTTCGCTATTATGAGGGTAATACTTTATTTGTTTCTTTCTAGGGAATACTTGATGTTTTACAATCAATATACAGTTAAATAAATATTTAAGATTTTATGTTGATATTTTGTTGTCAAGTACAGAGCTTTACTATGCAATTCACCTCAAATTACATAATATATATTATCGCTTTCTAAGTTTAAGTTTACAAGGCCATGATCATAAATGTTGATTGTTTTACTAGACAATGTACTTTCAGTTTCCATAGCTAACTGTTAGTAAACAGTAGTCATGACCCTGCCTTGGATATTTGAGACATGGTTAGGGATGCATAATCTGAGAAAATAGAAAAATGGCATGTTGAAAATTAAAGGTTCTAATTCTGCCTTTTCCCTCCCTGTGGAACCTTATAAAATTGAAAATAGGCATAAAGAACCAGGTGACTATCAAGTGAAACTTCAGGTGTATTAGTGAGCAAGGCCAGGACCAAACCCTTCAAATTCTGGTTCTTTGATTAGCTGTGCTAGAGAACACAACTAGGACCTGAGGTCAAAATGAGTGTTTTTGCAGGTAACTCCTAAATCTAGGCTTTGGACCTATTTAGAGTGAAGCTGGGTTTTCAATAATCATTTGTAGCAAGTTTCCAGCCAATGGAGGGTTTCCAGCTGCCCAGTGACTTGTCATTTATGGGGGAATACAGTTATGATGCCTGCACATCGATCCTTGGTAAATTGTCCAAAAGATGGCAAGCTTTCCTCAGTCTCCACGATAAAATTAGTCTGTGACCCTCCTATAGGAATGAGTGAGTGAGGATGAACAAGGGAGGCAGGCAGAACTCCAGTCTCACTCTGTCCCAGGGAATGGGTAGAGGTGCCCTCATGGAAACATGGAAGGACAGTTGAGTCTCCCCATCCTAGCACATGATTTGGCCTGCTGGGTATCTTCATTTATAATTACAGTTTTCCAAAAAAGTAATATTAATTTTTGTTATAAAAAGTTATGGAGTTCAATTGTGCCCCCCCCCAAAGGATAGAACCATATCATAGTACCCATTCTTTGAGAATGTTACCTTATTTGGAAAAAGATCTTTGCAGCTATAGGTAAGTTAAAGATGCTGAGTGTGATTATCCTAGATTAGCGACATGGGTCCTAAATCCAATGACAAGTGTCCTTGTAAAAGACAGAAGACACAGAGAAGGGCATGTGGAGGCAGAGATTGGAAGAGTACTGCAGCAAGCCAGGGACCACCTGGAGCCATCAAAAGCTGGAAGAGGTGAGGAAGGATTCTCACCTAGAACTGTCAGAGAGAGCATGGCTCTGCGGACAACTTGATTTCAGGTTTCTGGCCTCTAAAACTAGAAGGGAACAAATGTCTGTCATTTGTTACCGCAGCTGTAGGAAATGAATGCATTTACCATAAGAATGAAATCAGGATGTGGTATTCTAGCCCAAAGTAGAAATATGAGAATATCTAGGTAAGACTAGTTGCCTTTGCTCTAAAATGAGCTGATTCCTATCACTGTTTAGAGCCATTGTCCTCCCCACCCCTACCCCACCTATTTATGTCTGTTTATAATTTTCTTTCACCTAGAGCTTTTCACTGGTGCTCATTCATGGCTGCCACTTCTTATGGCTTGAACCACTCGTGCCAGGAGGCAGGCAGGACTTTTGTGAGATGCTCTGACCACAACTCTCTTCTGCTTACCAGTTCTTTTGGGGATCTGACTTTTCTGCTTCATCATTTTGATTAACCATTACTCCAACTCCCAGGTTCAACTCTTTATACATCTTGGTTAAAGCACAGTGAGATGATAACAAAGGTTCTCTACTTCCACTGGTAGCCTGGGTCTTCCAAGACAAGCTCCTTCTATTCAGGAGAAACACATGTGGGAAATTTATCACTATATGTCAAGTAACTCAATTCTCAGGCTACCCACATTGGCCCCTCTTTCATAGCACCAAATAGTTTTACAAAGAGTAAGCTTTTTAGCATCTCTACCTTCTTTGGTTGGTTCTTAGCAGTTGGTGGTTTTAAAAAAAATAAAATTATTGAATATATTGGGGTGACATTGATTAATAAAGTTTTATTAAGGGTACTATTCTATAATATATCATTTGTGTATTGTATTGTATGTTCACCATTGCAAGTCAAGTCTCCTTTTATCGCCATTTACCCCCCTTTACCCTCTTCTTCCTCACAACCTCCTTTTCCCTATAGTAATCACCATACTGTTCTCTGTGTCTAAGAGTCTTATTTTCTTTTCTTAATCCCTTTACATTTTTTACTCATCCTCCCAAACCCCTCCCCTCTGACAGCTGTCAGTCTGTTCTCTGTATCTATGAGTCTGTTTCTATTTTGTTTGTTAGTTTATTTTCTTTGTTAGATTCAGCATATAAATAAAGCCATATATATGTCTTTCTCTGTCTGACCTTTTCACTTGGGGACCAAGTCAGTCACCTTCTTAGCTGGAAATTTATTGAACAACAAATTGAGCAAAACCGAATAGTTTGGGAACAGTTGTTTCCAATGTTCAGTTCATTAAACTTGCACCAGACCATTGGTGATCCTATCACTATAGGGAGATAGATAGATAGAGAATCCTTTAGGGTAGGTCTTCCCAAACAGCAAGGGGTCCTTCAGTGAAGATTCTCAGTGTGCCAGTT
The DNA here is from genome assembly GCA_004027735.1 of Carollia perspicillata. Taxonomy (NCBI): domain Eukaryota; kingdom Metazoa; phylum Chordata; class Mammalia; order Chiroptera; family Phyllostomidae; genus Carollia; species Carollia perspicillata. The sequence goes on from PVKM010024731.1 coordinate 15,815, forward strand.
TCAGGGATGTGCACTACTATAGTCATTTGGTGCTTAGTTTAGTCTTAAAATGTTTAATTTCTGAATAGGATCCTCACATTTTCATTTTGCACTGGACCTATAAATTGTAAGTTGTCCCATGAGCCTGTGGCAGCTGGTCCCTCCTACAACAAACTACATCCTCCACTGTCTGGCACACCTTGGGGTCCATTGTTTGTTTATATTCTTTCTGTTGTTATATGATGTGGCCTGAAAGACTCCAGGAAGCAGTGCTCTAAGTTAAACATATAGGCTCAAGAAATGGTTCTCAGCTGCAATGATTTTTGTATACCCCAACCTTTGGAGATACATTGCAATGTCTGGAGACATTCTCAGTTTTCATAACTGGGTAATGCTACTGGCAATTGTTGGGTTGAGGTGAGAGATGCTGCTAGAACCCTGTAGTGCTTAGGACCACTCCACCACAAAGAATGATCTGGCCTCAATGTCAACAGTGCTGAGCTTGGGAAACTCTGGGCTAGAGCCCAGCCACTCAAAGGTTACTGTTTCACCAGCAACCTCAGAAACACCAAGGACCTTGTTGGAAATGCAGAATCTCAGGCAACACTCAGACCTATGGGAGTCATAATTGGCTTCTTAACAAGATCCTCAGGAATTTATACAAACATCAAAGTTTGAGAAGCACTAGACAAGAGCAAAATGAACCTGGTTTATGCTTAAGTATGTGCAGGTTTCTGATTGGATGACTGCCCTTCAGAGTGGGCTATCCCCAAGTTTGATCAAACAGGGAGAATGTGACTTGAGGAGTAAAAGCCCCCTGAAAACTAGCTTAGTACAGAGCAACAGGTTTAGAAGGCCAGGCAGGAGAAGAAACCGGGAATGAATCTGCAGGGGGAGCCGGGAGGACAGGAGACAGGAGGAATGGTGGTAGGAGCAGTGAGATGGGGTCAGTGGTGCTCCGATCATGGAGACCTGAGGAGGGTCTGGATCCCCTTTGCAGGTAGCCCACTGTGTGAGGTGGGTAGGGAGGCTTTTTCTAAAGGAACCGTGATGGTGAACACATGCACTTGTGATCATCGGAGACCACTCTACATCTTGTTGTGTGTCTACTGGACTCAGGATGTGAGAACTACTAGAGTCTGCCAATAATTGCTCACACTATCATAACACAGTACCTCAGACTGAATGGCTTAAACAGCAGAAGTTTATCTCCTCACAGCTTTATAGGCTAGAAATTTACAGTCAAGGCATCAGCAGGGTTGGTTTGGTTGGAGGCCTCTCTCCTTGGCTTACAGATGGTCTTTTCCCCATGTCCTCATATGGCCTTCCCTCTGTGTTTGAGTCCTAATCTCCTCTTCTTACAAGAATGCCAGTCATATTGGATTAGGGCCCACCCATATAACCTCATTTTAATTTAATTACCTTTTAAAAGACTATCTATAAATAGTCATATTCAGAAGTACTGGGAGTAAGAGGATTTCAACGTATGGATTGGTGGGGGGGACAATTCAGTACATTGGCCTCTGCTCCTAGGTACTGCTTAGTGTCAAGTCCTCCCAGTCATCTTCACTGGGCTCTCTTAGCCACCAGCTTCGGGCCTTTTCCCATATGATCCTCCCCATTGAGACTTGAGGTTCACTAGCTCCCAGGGAGCCTAGCATCTGGTTCAATATTAAACTATGGGCTCTGAGCTCTTGGAAAACAAAGTTAGTTGCAAACCAATCCTCTGCCTTTCCCTCCAGGAAACATTCCTTCCCTCTGTGAGTACACCGCACCATATCGAGGGTCTTCAGGTCAACCAGGGCAATTGTTAGTAAATGGTCAGAGCATGGTTGCCTCAAGGTTCTGAAAGCTAAATCACGGAATATGAATGCAAATGCATTTTTATAGCACACTGCAGCTATTATAGGGTATAATGAACAGTCATTAAACATATTAGCTGCTGATTTTGTAATCAAGTGCTAACATTTTCTGGATGCTAACCTAAGTAACAGGATATATTGGCCATTTGCAAAACATGTTTAAACAAAGAAGATTCAGAGACAAGAAGTGCCTCTCATCTTAATTACGTTTTTGCATCATAAACACCTTATGAACAATGCTTTTGCAAAGCATAATGGATGTGGAGCAGCTGTAGAATACATTTCACTTCCTTTGTTTGGAAACAACATTTTACATTTGGAAAGAAAAATTCTGTCCAGTTGATTTTCTTCCAAGGAGAGGGCGAATCCGAGAGAGCAATCTTTGCTGTCTGAGGAATATCTATTCATGTCCATCAAACACTGACAAAACTTTGGAGGGAATGGTTCGAAATTGTGCTTGTTTTTCATCAGCGCTGCTCCTTCAGGGTCTCTGGGTGGCTGCTGAGTCTGCAGGGCATGGTGGACTGTTGAGCATCATGCCCTGCCCTTCATTACCAAGGAGCTTACTTTCATGAGTGGAGCAAGAACTTTGTGTTCTCTTCTGTTTTCCTGTGACTTTCACAGGTCATCAACATCAGCCCACATTTGTTTTTTCAGACAGGTAAAATAAAATTACTGATCAGTCCACATACCACATTGGGATTTAAACTAACCCAGTGTCTGAGCTAATCATACTAAGGCAGGTAACACCTACCTTTCAAAATTCTTAGATATGATTGTGTGGACAATGGACTCTGTGTCCAGTGGGCCTAGTAATGGCCAACATAACCATGGAACCTCTGAGACACAACATTCCCTACCTTTCTGTGTTGACCCCCTTCAGAGGACAAGCCATCTATCTGTCTTTACCCTCTATCAGTTAGCTATTGCCATGTAACAAACCATCCCGAAATTTAGTGGTTTAAACTGCAACCATACCCTACTTCCCGTGAGTAACTGATGACTGGGTGGTTCTACTACTCTGGGTCAGGTGTGGCTGATCTCCGCGGGGCTGACCAATACCTCTGTGGTCAGTTTCAGTTAGTAGGTGTGTTTCAAGCCTGGTTAGTCTGAGGATGACCTTTGTTGAAATAAGTCAGTTTTTTTCCCAAGTGTCTCTCCCATTCCTCCCATAGGTGAACCTGCACACCTATTTCCATGGCAATGACATGGGTTTAAGAGAGGAAACAGAATTGCACAAGTACTTTATCAGGCCTCTGGCCCCATTAGCCGTAGCAAATCGCAAGAGAATTAGAGGTCTACTAAAGACTTAGGTCGAGGAAGCACAGAAAATTAGTGTTTCAGTGCAATTAATTTAGGCACAATTCCCTGTTCCATAGACTGTCCACTGGTCACATTCTGTTACCGAGTCCAACGGAGGTCCACTGGGCCTGAGTCAGAGTAACCAACATTGCTCTGCTCCACTTCCCTCCTCCCCAAAGGGATGAGGTTTTACTCTTTGTGTCCCCTATCCCTGGTTGGGGAACTGGCATGCTTAAGGTCATGAGACCATTGCACCCCAGGGGAACAGACCAAGATTCATCTTCTGTGCTTGGAACATGTTGGGTTGCAGATCCAAACAGTGGAAAAAGACAAATTTTCTATTCCCAAGGTATAGCTTAATTAGACTCAGATTTATCATTGACCACAATCTCCCACCAGAAAGGCCCTTGCTCCTCACTCAGTGGGGATATTTGCCTTGATCACACCTGAGTTATTTTGCCTGTCTGGCTTGGCACTAACAAATAGTCTTTGGTAAATTGGAGGAAATTTGAATTGTCAACAAACAAATATCTGAGCAGTAGACATGGTTCAAGATAAAGAGCCCTTTGGTTACCCTCCTTGAGTTGAGAGAGTTTTTAGACTTTTTGGTCCATGAATTCAATTTACTTCATTCACCCATGGAGTATTAGATCTGGGAAGGCTTATTAAGTATTTTGTCTACTTGCTCAGTATCTCTACGAATTGTGCCTGTTTCCTTCTCTGTTAAGTATTCCTTGAATAGTTATAATTAGCCAGCCCCCATGTGTATGACCATTGCACTTATATAATTGACTTAATTCTTTTTTCATTTGTTCACTAAATATGTATTGAATTCTTTCTATGTGCCAGGTACTCTTCAGGCACTAAGTAAAGACTTTGGAAAAAAAGCAAGGCCTCCACTCTCATGGAGCTTGTATTTGGAAGGGAGGGTTCCATAAGGAATAATCAAATAAATATTTACTATATCATATGCTAAGGAGAAAAATAAGCTTGAGTAAGGGGCAGGCAGTGATGTGTGTGTGTGTGTGTCTGCATTAGACAGATGGTCAGGAAAGCCTTTCTATAAGTTGTATTTGGGCAGAGACCTAAACTACATGAAGGAGTGGGCTACATGGCCATTAGGGTGAATGCTTGCTAGGGAAGCATGTGGAACAGGCTTGGCTTCTCTGAACAGCAAAGAAGCCAACGAGGTTTGATTTAACAGGGAGAAACTGGGAAGGCATGAGATCAGAAAGATAGCAGGGCTCCTCACTATGTTGAACCTTGTAGGTAAAAGAAAAACAACTTTTAATTCTTCTATGTGAGATAGTAAGTGTGGTAGGCAGAATAAATGACCCCTGAGGATAGCCTTGTCCTAATCCCCAGCACCTGTGAGCATGTTACTTTATGTGG
>PVKM010024732.1:0-20332 GCA_004027735.1 Carollia perspicillata
GACCTAGGTAGGCCTAGGAGGAATGGAAAACCACCAGGCAAGAAAACTGTACTGTGGGAAACTGTAGCCTGGGGAAATGCCTGCCTGGAGAACTGCCTGCCAACCCTACCCAGGACAAACAGATGCCTGGCTAAGATTAGGATCTGGGGTCAGCCTATCCAGCATAACAGGATGCAGCTTTAACTTAAGCTTGACAGGATGTATCAAGAGCAACAGTCAGCAGAAATGGCACCCAGCAACCAGCTCTAGCCAATCAGACTCTGACACCCCAACCAGTTACTCTTCGCAGGGTTTTGCGCTTAAAAACCCTGCCCTAAGAACAACCCAGCAAGTCCTAACTTCCCTTTGTTGGCTCCCCACTCTCCCTAGGTTGGCCCCACTGTACCCAAGGAGTCTTAACCTCCCTAGGTTGACTCCACTTTCCCTCTTATTCTCTGCTAATAGACGCTGCACCTTAGCTCGCAGCATCTGTCTGGTTTCTTGAGCAACTCCGGCCTAATATTTTTTGGTGTGAAAACCTGGGATTGGCCACCTGGTCAGAGGCCTGCACTCCCATCCTCCCGTCACCCAATTCCTGGACCACGGAGTTATTCAGAAACCCTAGAGGACAGCAGTCCGAGCTTCCTCCCTGGCTTTTCCATCCCATTTTTCTCCTCACTCTAGAGGAACCTCCCCCTTCAGGGATCCTTGCCATTACACTGGACCTTTCTAGTCAACACAAGTCACTATTCTGTCGCGTGAGTCCTTGACCCTTGATTCCAAGCACTCAGGGTTCCATCCAGGCCTCACTGGCCTCACTTCTAACTATGGAAGTTAGCACTTCAAATTTGAGTGCTCAGTTGGAACACTCCACATATTTGGTGGTCCTGTCTCTCCTTGGGGACAGCCGCGTACCCGACCCCACTGCCCCTGCAGATGCACCCCCACCCACATGACCCCACTATAGCAGCAGCAGCAGAGGCCATGTGGGACCCCCCCAAAGCCACCAAGGTGCTCCCACCCTGTAGGGACAGACTGGTGCTAAGAAGAAGGAGCAGGTACCACTGCCAGAGGAGAGCAGCAGGGCTCAGGGAGTCAGCAATCCCCAGAAAGACTTAACTCAGTGGGGGAGCCAACTACCCTGAAGAGACTTTGAGAGTGCCTAGCACCTAGGACAGCAAAGAGTGGTAAGGTGGTATATGAGGTGCCCTTAACTAGTGCACTTCAAGGACAGCACAATTGGTAGACTGAAGGTGTAGGCCTGGAGCAGAAGGGCACTGGAGGCCCAGCAGTGAACTGAGGAACTGGGCTAAAGGCTGGGAAACTGTGAAAAGTGCCACCCAGACCTGGGCCCCATCGTTGCAAAACCACAGCAAGGGAGTAAAGCAAAACCCCACCCCCCACCAACCCGCTGCAGCCAAGAAGACCAGCAGAATTCACTTGTCCAATTTAAAGCCAGCAGGAGGCTTTTTTATTAATTTCCTTCCCCACCCCCCCCACATAAGTGAGACAATAAGAACTGGAGCTGTGAAAGGACCAGAGTAAGATCCAAAGAGGGATCACAGGGATAAACCCAACAGAGAACTAAGACAAATTTCACTTTGCTATTCCAGAGAATTTGTATGTTACTGTTTATTTGTGTTCTTATTATTTTTCACTATTTTTACTTCTTTTACTAGTATTTTTTTACTTCTTTCTGTTAAATTTTCTTCTTTTGTTTGTTCAATTGTGTTGTTTCACTGGTTTTCCTTGTTCTCTCTTTCACAGGGTATTTTTAATTTTTCTTCTTTCACTTCACTTGTGTTCCAGTAGCACATTGCCCTAGGTCATGTACTTCTTATTCTTATTATTAACATCACAGAGATTCTGTCATAGGATTGTTTTTCTAGTATTATTGTAAACTATTATTGTTCTATATTATTGCAAATACTACACAGAAGCCCTCCCATATCTTAGCCCAGTTCACTGTCTTCTGAAAGTTTCTTACTGTTGTGGTTAACTCTATTCTCTTGCACACTAGGCCTATTTTCTATCCTTTATCCTCACTATATCTCATTATCTGATCTCCACAAGTTCACTGATCTCTGGATTCAACTCACAATACTTCCCCCATCTAACAAGAATCTTAACTCTTTTCCACCCTTTCTAAAAAGGAGCTAGTTGGGTAAAATGTCATGATTAAAGCTATATTTATCCAAAGGACCTTCTATCTCTTCTCTATGGGTTGGTACTTTAAATCTCATAGAACACACTCCCACTGTCTTAATCCATTTTCCCTCCTCCCTCTGAATGATCACATAAAAGAGTAGGTGGGAGCTATGAACACCAGTATACCTGCTGGAAGAGAGGAACAACAAAGGAACCACCAACAGATAATATAGAAGATGGTGGAAAAGTGAGTGAAAGCCACAATAATCGCTACCCGGGACCAATCTGGAAGTACAACTAAATGTTGAGAAATTACCCAGAACGAAGAAATGAACAATGGCAAGAGAGAAGTCTCAAAACTTCAGACAGACAGAAATACTAGCTTCAACACAAACTGCCCACACCAGCACAACAGCATAGAAGATGTATTGGGCAAAGTGACCCTCATTTAACCAACTGGAGGGAAGGACCCACCAAAAAAAGGCCCAACAACAAACAAAACACAAACACATACAGAGAGCCAACATAAATAACAGTGTAAGATCAGCAAGTTCAGAAGATTAAGAGACTGTACCATTGAATCTCACAGGTCTCCTACTATAGAGGTTAACACCACAAACCTAGGGAGTCAGGACAGATGAATTTAAGAAGGAGAGGCTAACAAGAAGAGTCTCACAAACAGTGGGAAGACAAAGACACAATCAACAAATGAAAAGAAAGAGGGAAGTCTCAGAAAGAATGCCATATGAAATAGAGGCAACTCAACTATCAGATATTGAGTTCAAAGCAATGGTTATCAGGAAGATCAATGAGCTCACAGAGAACTACCAGAAACTACAGGGAAACTACAATGAACTCACTGAAAACTACATCAATATGAAAAAGGAAATAGAAACTATCAACAAGGGCCAAGCAGAAATGAAGAACACAATTTCTGAATTGAAGAATACAGTAGAAGGAATCGAAAGCAGGCTCAATGAAGCAGAGGATCAAATCAGGGAGCTGGAGGACATAGTAGAAAAAAAACACCAAGAAAGAGCAAGAAAAGGAAAAGAGAATCAGAACGAACAAAGAGGTGTTAAGGGAACTGCAGGACCACATGAAACATAATAATATCTGTAAAATAGGAATACCAAAAGGAGAAGGACAAGAGCAAGGGATAGAAAATCTGTTTGAAAAAATTATTACTGAAAACTTCCCTAATTCGATGAGAGAAAAAGTCATACAAATCTAGGAAAACAGAGAGTCCCAATCAAGAGAAACCCAAAGAGACCCACTTCAAGACACATCATAATTAAATGGCAAAATTTGAAGACAAAGGGAATCTTAAAGGTGTCAAGGATTGTAAATAACATAAAAGGGAGCCCTGATAAGACAAGCAGCTGACTTCTCAATGGAAATGCTCCAAGCCAATAGGGATTGGTGAGGAATATTCCAAGTAATGAAAAACAAAGGCCTAAAACCAAAACTATTCTATCTATGAAGGGTCTAAATTCAAATGGAAGGCCAAATAAGAAGTTTCCCAGACCCAAGAAGCCTCAAAGAACACAACTCCACCAAACCAACTCTGTAAGAAATGATAAAGGATCTGCACTTTAAGAAAAGGAAAAAAAAGAGTGAGAGAGAAAGAAACACATGTACAAAAATATGGCAATGAATAAGTACCTATCAATAATAACCTTAAATATAAATAGACCAAATTATCCAATCAAAAGATATAGAATAGCTGAATGGATAAGAAATCATGACCCATACATATGCTGCTTAAAAGAGATCCACCCTAGAACAAAAGACCTACACAGAATGACAGTGAAGAGCTGAAAATAAATATTCCAAGCAAATGGACAGGAAAATAAAAGCTGGGGTAGCAATAATCATATTAGACTTATTAGCAATAATCATATTAGACATATTAGAAAAAATAGAGTTAAAAAAAAGAGCCATACAAAGAGACCCAGAAAGTCACTTCATAATACTCAAGAGAAGAATCCATCAAAAAGACATAAACATTGTAAATATATATGCACCAAACATAGGAGAACCAAAATACATAAAGACAATCTTGGAGGATTTCAGGAAAGATATTGACAGCAACGCAATTATAGTAGGAGATTTTAACACCCCACTGTCAAAAATGGACAGATCTTCCAAACAAAATATCAACAAAGACATTGTGGCATTGAACAATGCCCTAGAGCAAGAGGACTTAACTGATATATTATGGAGCCCTTCATCCTAAAGAAGCAAAGTGCACATTCTTTTCAAATGTACATGGAACATTTTCAAAGAAAGACCACCTAATAGAATGCAAAAAAAGATTCAACAAACTCAAGAAAACTGAAATCATATCAAGCAGTTTCTCTGACCACAAGGGACTGAAACTAGAAACCAACCCCAAGGGAAAAACTCAAACACACTCAAACCCATGGAAATTGAATAGCATGTTATTGAACAATGAATGGGTCAACAATGAGATTAAGGAAGAAATCAAAAAATTCCAGGAAACAAACAAAAATGAATGAACTACATTCCAAAATTTATGGGACACAAAGGCTGTCCTGAGAGGGAAGAGGGAAGTTCATAGCTACACGAGCCTACCTAAAAAAGATAGAAACATTTCAAACAAACAGCCTAACCCTATGTCTACAAGAACTTGAGGAACAACAACAAAGACAGCCCAGAGCTAGTAGAAGGAAGAAAATAACTAAGATCAGAGCAGAACTAAATGACATAGAGAATAAAAGCACAATTCTAAGGATCAATAAATCTAGGAACTGTTTTTTTTTTTTTTTAAGATAAACAAAACAGACAAGCCTTTAAGCAGGCTCATCAAGGAAAAAAGAGAGAAGACCCAAATAAACACAATCAGAAATGAAAGAGGAGATTACAACTTACACCACAGAAATACAAAGCATTGTAAGAAACTACTATGAAGAACTATATGCCAAGAAATTTGAAAACCTAGGTGAAATGGACAAATTTCTAAAAAAAATATAATTTTCCAAAACTGAATATAGAAGAAGCAGAAAGTCTGAACAGAGCAACAACAGTTGACAAAATTGGAGCAGTAACCAAAAAATTTCCATCACACAAAACCCCTGACTGTACATTTTCACAGGAGAATTGTACAAAGCATTCAAGGAAGGGATAACCCTTATGTTTCCCAGACTACTCCAAAAAACCCAAAAAGACAGTAGACTCCCAAACTTTTTATGAGACCAGCATCTTCCTAATCATAAAATCAGAAAAAGACATAACAAAGAAAGAAAACTTCAGGCCAGTATTGCTGATGAACATAGACACTAAAATCCTCAACAAAATACTGGCAAATCACATCCAGCAATACATTAAAATATCATACAACATGATCCAGTGGGATTCATCCCAGGGACGCAAGGATGGTACGAAATATTTGCAAATCAATAAATGCAAGACATCACATAAACAAAAGCAAAGGCAAAAACCACATGATTATATCAATAGATGTGGAAAAAGCATTTAATAAGGTACAGAATGCATCTGTGATAAAAAAGAGCAAAGTGGGAGTAGAGAGAGCATTCCTCAACATAATAAAGGCCATTTACAACAGACTTATAGGCAACAACATACTCAATGAGGAAAAACTTAAAGCTTTCCCACTAAGATCAGGAAAAAGACAAGGATATCCACTTTCACCACTCCTTTTCAACATAGAACTGGAAGTCCTAGCCACAGCAATCAGAAAAGAAAAAGAAATAAATGGCATCCAAATTGGACAGGAGGAAACAAAACTGTCATTGTTTTCAGATAATATGAGAGTGTATGTAGAAAATCCTATAGACTCCACAAAAAAACTACTCGACATAATAACTGAATTTGGCAAAATAGTGGGATACAAAATCAATATTCAGAAATTGAAGTCATTTTTGTACACCAACAATGAAACATCAGAAACAGAAATCAGGAAAAAAATCCCATTTGATATAGCAAGATAAATAAAATAACTAGGAATAAAACTAACCAGAGAGGTAAAAGACCTGTACTCAGAAAACTACACAACACTAAAGAAAGAAATTAAGGAAGACACAAATAAATGGAAACATATACCATTTTCATGGATTGGAAAAAAACAACATCACTAAAATGTCCATACTACTGAAAGCAATTTATACATTCAATGCAATCCCCATTAAAGTACCAATGACATATTTCTTAAAGATAGAACAAAGTTTCAGAAATTTATATGGAATCATAAACAACCCTGAAAAGCTGTAGCAATTTTGAGAAAGAAGAAAAAGCAGGAGGGATCACAATACCTGATATGAAACTGTATTACAAGGACACTATAATTAAAACAGCCTGGTAGTGACAAATAAACAAACACATAGACCAATGGAATAGAATAGAGAGCCCAGAAATAAACTTAACTCTCTGTGGTTAATTAAAATTCAATAAAAGGGTCAGAAGCATGAAATGGAGTAAAATAGCCTCTTCTACAAATAGTGTTGGGAGATCTGGACAGCTGCATGCAAAAAATTGAAACCCAATCGCTAACTTACACTATACACAAAAATAAAGTAGATAAAATACTTAAATATAAGTCATGACACCATAAAAGTCATGGAGGAAAACATAGGCAGAAAAATCTCAGACATTCTATGCAGCAATATTTTCACTAACATGTCCCCTAGACCAAGGGAGATAAAGGGAAGAAAAAAGAAATGGGGCCACATCAAATTAAAAAGCTTCTGCACAGATAAAGGAAAAAAGCATTAAAATAAAAAGATGTGAGGGGACTCTGCCTGCAGAGCACCCCCCATCCACCATGGATGAAAATAATGCTACCAAGACATGATCTGCTTGGGGAGGAAAGGTAGTCAGTCTCAAAGGAGAAGAGCCATGTGTCCTTACCTCAGTGGTATTTATTAGGTTCATAATACACAGGGATACAGGCAAAGATCATCAATCAATGTCAGGCAACAAAGATCAAACAATAGATAACATTTCAAAGAAATCTGAGGGCTTAATCCAAGTCAGTGTCTGTCAGGTAAGGGGGTTGCAGAAAACATTAGGAGATATACTCATTTCCTGCCTGGACACTTATGATATGACTGAGAGAACTCTTAGCAAAGCAGGCTTCACAGGACTTCACAAATTCTTTCTTATGCCTGATCACCCCAGAACCTGCTCTAGCCTGCAGAGGGCTGCACCCCCTCCCCATCATAGATTCAGGCTTAAGTGGATTAGAGCCAGAAAGCACTTCTCCCAGAGCTTCTCCCAGATGGAAAGGGGACTTAGGCTATGTCAAAATAGCTGGGGGAGGGGGGGTGATGAGTGTCTTTTGCCCCCATTTTGCTGCAGCCCCGAGTCCTACCTTAATGGCCACCCAAGTGACCATGTCTGGCTTGGGTTGCCCCCCCCCCCAGGGGAGTTGTACCCATCATGGACTAACTGACCAAGCATTGGAGGCCAGAGATGGCAGAAGCAGCATTCTTGCCAGGGAGATAAGCTTTGTTTCCTTGGTGGCTCATAGTCCAGAGGTCACTCACTCAGTCTTAGCCATGGGGGTTGGTTATAACTCATGAAACCAGGTAGAGCAGTTCCCAACAAAAAGAGAACCCACTACATGGGGAAACATATTTGCCAATAATACCTCAGACAAGGGTTTGATCTCCAAAATACATAAAGAACTCACAGGACTCCACTCCAGGAAGACACACAATCCAATTAAAAATGGGCAAAAGACTTGAACAGAAACCTCCCCATGGAGGACATATAGAGGACCCAGAGACACATGAAAAGATGCTCAGCATCACTAGCCATCAGAGACATGCAAATTAAAACTACAATGATATACCACTTCACACTGGTCAGAATGACCACCATAAACAAATCAACAAACAACAAGTGTTGGAGAGGATGTGGAGAAAAGGGAACCCAAGGGCACTGTTTGTGGGAATGCAGACTGGTGCAGCCACTTTGAAGTATGGAATTTCCTCAGAAAACTAAAAATGGAAGTGCCTTTTGACCCTGCTGGGATTATATCCTATGAACCCTGAAACACCATTCAAAAGAACCTATGTGCCTCAATGTTCATAGCAGCACAATTTACAATAGCCAAGTGCTGAAAGCAACCTAAGTACCCATCAGTAAATGAGTGGATCAAAAAAGTATGATACATTTCCAAAATAGAATACTCTGCACCAGAAAGAAAGAAGGATCTCCTGCCCTTTGTGACAGCATGGATGAAACTGGAAAGCATTATGCTAATTGAAATAAGCCAGGTGGTGAAAGACAAATACCATGTGATTTTTTCATCTTTTAGTGGAACCTAATCAACAAAACAAATAAGCAAGCAAAATATAACCAGAGACATTGAAATTAAGAACAATCTGATCTTAACCATAGGGGAGGTAGGAGGGGGTTATGGGGGTTAAGAGGGGAATGGTTTTCAGGAACAACTATAAAGGACACATGGACAAAACTAGGGGGCTTGGAATGAGGGGAGGGAGGTGGGGATGGCTGGGGTGGGGAGGGCATGGTGCAAGTTGAATGCAGATTACTGTAGTTGAAAAACAATAAAATAATTTAAAATATAAAAAATAATTTAAAGATAATAAAATAAAAATATCTTTAAATATATAAGTAACTCAATACAAAAAACACAAAGAAATTAAAATATGAAATATGGGCTAAGGACCTGAATAATATCATATTAAAAAATGAGAACATACTCAACATGACTAATCATCAGGGAAATACAAATCAAAACTACTATAAGATATCATCTCACACTTATTATCAAAAAGTCAAAAGATTAATGTTTTCAAGAATGTGAAGTAAAGGGAAACCTTGTATACTGTTGGTGAGAATGTAAATTCTTCTAGCCATTATGGAAAAAAATATTGAAGTTCCTCAAAAAAATATGAGTAAGACCATATGATCCAACAAATCCACTTCCAGTTATTTATCCAAAGGAAATGGAAGAAGGCTCTTGAAGAGATCGCTGTACTCCCATATTCACTGCAGCATTATTCACAGTAGCCAAGATATAGAAACAACCTGTCTGTGAACAAATGAATGGATAAAGAAAATGTGTCATATAAATATACAATGAATTATTATTCAACCTTATAAAAAAAGAAATCCTATAATTTCTGACAACATGAATGAACTTGGAGGACATAATGCAGAGTGAAATAAGCCACACTCAGAAACACAAATATCATGATATATTTATATGTGGAATCTATAAAATAAAAATTTTTGAAGTCAAATTTTTAGTAAAAAATAGTAGAACAGTGGGTACCAGAAGTTGGGGGTATGGGAAAAAGAGATATTGACCATAGGATACAAAGTTTTGATCATAGATATTGATCAAAAGGATAGATATCCATCATAGTGTATATGATGAAAATGTACTGGAGACCTAAGGAACAGCATGGTGATGACAGTCAACAATAAGATAATGTCACTTGATATTATCTAAGAGAATACATCTCAAGCGTTATTACCAAACCACACACACACCAAAAGAATGTGCTATGTAAGGTGATGAATATGTTAATTAGCCTGATTGTAGTAATCATTTCACTGTGTATAAACATCACAATGTATACTTAAATAGATACAGGCTTTGGCACAAATAATGCCCCTTCTTTTTACAAAATCTTTTATTACAAAATCATAAGCATACATTGTACAGGTATGGCAGAAGTAACGCCTGCTTGAGTGTGGTTGGTAGGGTAATGATATGGATGTAATAATGGATAGATAAAAAAAACTATGGTACATTTACAATGGAATACTACATAGCAGAAAGAAAGAAGGAGCTCCTACCCTTCACCACAACATGGATGGAACTGGAGAGCATTATGCTAATTAAAATAAGCCATGTGGTGAAAGACAAATACCATATGTTCTCACCTATAAGTGGAAACTAATCAACAAAACAAGCAAGCAAAATATAACCAGAGACATTGAATTAAACAACAAACTGACAGTAACCAGAGGGGTGGGGGGAGGGGATAGTGGGGGGCGATGGTCATGAAGAAATATGTATAAAGGACAAATGGACAAAGCCAAAGGAGAGTAGGATCTAGGGTGGGAGGTGGGGATGGATGGGGCAGGGGAGAGTAGTTGGGGGGGGGAATAGAGACAACTGTGCTTGATTAACAATATTTATAAAGTTGCTTAAAATAAATAAATAAATAAATAAATAAATAAATAAATAATAAATAAATTCTTTGTCCTAAGGACCTTTAAAACCAAAAAGACAAACAAAGAAAAAACGAAAAGCAAAAATGACAATGTAGGATAATATACACTTCTTGAATTCAAAACTTCCTTTAATGATAGAATAATATGGCAATGTGGTATGATGCAAGGATAGCTAATATTACCAGTGGAATAGAAGAGTCTGGAAATAAACAGTAATAATTAATCAATTTTCATCATGGTGCCAAAATATTGAAACTGTGTACCCCCTATACAGAAAATTAATCTAGACACTTACCTTACACCATAGATAAAAGTTATTCAAGAAGTATCATAGACCAAGCACTTCTGGCCAAGATGGAGGTGTAGATAGACACATTGTGCCCCCTTGTACAATCAAAAGAAGCACAACAAATTTAAAAACAGAAAACAACCAGAAATGACAGAAAATTGAACTATATGGAAGTCCAACAACCAAGGAGTTAAAGAAGAAATATTCATCCAGACCGGCAGGAGGGGCAGAGATGGGCAGCCAAGTGGAGAGGATTTACTGCAAGGCAGCAGCTGGAGGACTAGGTGAGCTGGTGGTTTGCGGACTAAGTGGTCCCACATTCGTGTGCAGATAAACTGGGAGGAACAACTGGGGAGCAATATAGACCCTGCAACCCAGGATTGCAGTATGGGGAAATAAAGCCTCAAAGACTCTGAATGAAAACACCTGTAGGGGTTCAGGCAGCAGAAAAAACTCCCAGCCTCACAGCAGAGATCATTGGAGAGACCCAGGGTACTAGAACATACACAAACCCACCCACCTGGGAATCAGAAGCAGAAGGGCCCAATTCAATTGTGGATATCAGGGGAAGTGACTGAAAATGGACAGAGAGTGAAGCAAGTGGCACTGTTCCCTCTCAGACCTCTCCCCCACATACAGCATCACAATGCAGTGACATGGGTTGCCCCGCCCTGGTAAACAACTAAGGCTCCACCCCTTACTACATAACAGGTGCAGTGAGATAAAAAATGTGGCTCAAATGAAAGAACAGATCAAAGCTCAAGAAAAAATACAACTAAGCAATGAAGAGATAGCCAATCTATCAGATGCACAGTTCAAAACACTGGTAATCAGGTTACTCACAGAATTGGTTGAATATGGTCGCAAAATAGAGAAAAAAGTGAAGGCTATGCTAAGTGAAATAAAGGAAACTGTACAGGGAACTAACAGTGATTGAAAGGAAACTGGGACTCAAATAAATGGGTTGGAGCAAAAGGAAGAAAGAAACATTTGACCAGAACAGAATGAAGAAACAAGAATTCCAACAATGAGGAGAGGCTTAGGAAACTTGAGGACATCTTTAAATGTCCCAATATCTGAATCATAATGATGTCAGAAGAGGAAGAGTGAGAAATTGAAAACTTATTTGAACAAATAATGAAGGAGAACTTCCCCAATCTGGCAAAGGAAATAGAATTTTAGGAAGTCCAGAAATCTCAGAGAGTCACAGAGAATTTGAACTCAAGGAGGAACACACTAAGGCACATCATAATCAAATTATCCAAGATTAAAGATAAGGAGAAAATCTTAAAAGCAACAAGAAAAGGAGATTGTTATCTACAAAGGAATTCCTATTAGACTATCAGCTAATTTCTCAAAAGAAACCCTGCAGGCAAGTAGGGTCTGGAAAGAAGTATTTGAAGTCATGAAAGGCAAGGACCTACATCCAAGATGACTCTATCCAGCAAAGCTTTCATTTAGAATGGAAGAGAAGATAAACTGCTTCCCAGATAAGGTCAAGTTAAAGGAGTTCATCATCACCAAGCCCTTATTATATGAAATGTTAATGGGATTTATCTAAGAAAAAGAAGACCATAAATATGAACAGTAAAATAACAACAAACTCATAGGTATTAACAACCAAACCTAAAAAAAAATTAAGCAAACTAGAACAGGAACAGAATCACAGAAATGGAAATCCCATGGAGAGTTATCAGTGGGCAGGTGGGAGGGGGAGAGAGGGGAAAAAGGTACAAAGAATAAGTAGCATAAATGGTAGGTAGAAAATAGACAGTAGGAGGTTAGGAACAGTATAGGAAATGCAGAAGCTAAAGAACTTATATGTATGACCTATGGACATGAACTAAAGGGGGTGAATGTGGGTGGGAGAGGATGTGTAGGTAGGAGGAGAGTGAAAAGGGGAAGTGGGACAACTGTAATAAAATAATCAATAAAATTTATTTAACAAAAAAAGAAGTGTCATAGACCTAAATGTAAATGTTAAATGTCCAAAGCTTGTGGAAAAAATATAGTAGAATATGTTCATGACCTTGGAGCAAAGAAGAAGTTTTTAGAGAAGACACAAAAACAAAAATCATAAAAGAAAATAAAACAACAGATACATTCAACTTCATCAAAACTAAAAATTTTGTTATTCAAAATTCACAGCTAAGAATATGAAAAGACAAGTCACAAAATGGGAATAAGAATTTGTAAAACACATTAATTGACAACAGGCTTGTTTATAAAATATATGCAAACTCTTAACAATATAGGAAGAGAAACAACCCTATGAAATGAGCAAACAATTTGAACAGATGCTTAAGAAAATAAGATATATTAATATCCGGTAAGCACATACCATTAATCATCAGGGACATGTAAATTAAAACCACAGGGAGATACTTTCAGAAGCTTCAGGCTTTTCACAAAATTGTTGTAAAAATTAAAATAGATGAACTTTGTGCAGGGCTCTGGCCAGTGATTTGCAGTCGGTAGGTGTCTAATAATCACTAACTCCCTTTCTCCTGTCTTCACAGTGATCCATTCATCTCTCATTCCACGTAATAAACACAACAAACATGGACATGGAGACCTCACCTCCTTGGATTCCCTGGGACTGTCATCATGAAAGAATGTGGTTTTTTCATGATGACAGTCAAATTGTGAACTCCTTTAACATTCACACCTGCAAGTAAAAACCTTTGTGCTTTGTGAAAAGTGCCCCATAAGCTGCAGTAGCCCAGTTAGGAGGCTTTCCTGGGCTCTCAAATGACACGCTTATAAATTAGAAGAGTCTGAAATTTTAACAAAAGGCCAATTAAATGACCAGTTCTCTATTAAATGTTCATTTTCAGTGGAGACTTTCACTCTCCCTCTCTCCTCCAAGGACAATGTTCTGAAAGGTAAACACCCATATTTCAATGTGTGCCTACATAGCTCCAAAGAAATCTGCATTTGGAAAATAAGAGGAAAGGGCAATGTTTTAGTAGCATTGGTCAGTTCTCTAATATTTAATAATAATAATTTAAAAATCCACTCAGTCATGCCTTCTCAAAAGCAAGCCAAATACCTAACAATTTTCCAAAACCTTAGTTCGAGCAGCAGATCCCTTAGGAAGAAGGGTGCGGAACAGGAAAGAAGGGTTGGGGTCAGAGAGGTTCCATCTAGATGGGTTGTGTATGCAGAGTCCTTCCCAGGGCCCAGATCCTTTGTCTGTCCAATGGGATGACAGCAATAGTGAATCCCAGGGCTGGCACAGGTTAAATGAAGCAGGAGCTGCCTTACTCTGCCTTTAGAAACACCTTCCTCTTGTAGACAGTGGTCATTTCTGTTACTCCTTTGAGACTGAGAGAAGTGTCTCTGTGAATGCTTAATTTTCAAAAAATCTCACAGGAACTCTACAAAGAAAACCTTGACCCTAAACTCACTTTTCTAATATGAGTATCATATATAGCTCGTGACATCTTTCAGAGACACGTAACCACCTGCAACTATGTACTCTTTTACCTTTTAGGGAAATCACTCACACAGCAGTTCCCAGACGCCTCCTCCCCAGGTTTCCCACCTCCCTGCATATGTAGATGATTCAGGAATCTGGCCTGCTACCTGGAGGTGAGTACTATCAGCTGTCAGACCCTGTGAGGAGGAGATACCGACATGGACATCCCATTTACTGGGGAATTGTCATCTGTCTTCACCAGCCATTGGTCCTTCTGTCTTGTGTTCAAGGACAACCAGCACTCTTACATTGGGTCTGTCAGGCCACACTTTTCTCCTCCCTTGTTTCTAGTTCTTCACCTTCTCTCATTCAGGAAGAGCCAGTGCACAGGAGTACAGGTACACTAGTTACACAGATTTCTATTTAGAACCATATTTTGAGATGTATCTTTTGACCTAGGTACTTTTTTGTGTTAAATGAGTAAGAATAGTTTTCACCTGACTAAAGAAATGTGTGTTCTATTTTCTTGAAACACTAGCCCTCTCCATCTGCCTTTCTACAATTTTAATGGAGATGTGCACATAAGGAACATTTTATAAATCCAAATTTTTATAAGCACAAGAGCTGTGGAATGCCAGGAAACTAACCTTTACCCAATAATCATGAGAGTGAGAACTGGAGAGATGGAAGGAACATCTGCTCCATTCAAAGAAGCAGATGTTGCTCTACCTAGCCAGGCACTGCCCAAAAAACCACAAGTTCTGGGTGCAACTACTCAAGAAAAGATAGTACCTGGATTTTTAAGTGAAGCTTCTGATTGTTAAATGAAAAGTAATGCAATATTTTAAGCAGTTTATGCTCTAATACTTGCAGGACACTAAAGGCTTGATTTGACTCCTGAGCCACCAGAGCTCCTCCTGGTGGCCTGTAAATCAGATGTCAAACTCTTCAGCCTGGATGTCACTTATATCCACAATCTCCCTCTGGCTTTATATCTGGGCTTATTATGTTCATCAACAACTTACATTCAGCACCTACTACTGAACACCTCACTGCCAAAGCCAGGCTCTCCCTTGAATTTTCCTTCCTAATGGCTTCCATGTTGTCTTTCCAGGAATCAGGAATATTCTCTCTTCTAGCCATTCTGCCAGAAGAGACACTCCACATGCTTCAAGCTCACTTCCTCCACTTTAGTGTCTGAGGAAACTTCTCCCTCCAAACACTCACAGTATTTACATTCACTTGTGCAGACCTCAGAAATTAAATTTTGCAATCCTATGCTGTTCTCCAACTGCTTCAGGTATGCTTCCCATCACTTATCCTCTAGACTCTAAACTTTCTGAGGCCAGATATCAAATGTTTTCTAGATTCACTCATTGTGATTTTCACAGGATTTTATACATAATAAAAGCTAAACTAAGACCCATATTAATACTTATATTTCAGGTACTGTGATAGAATAGAGACACTGACTACCCCTCCAAATGGGAGGGAAAATGCTGAAAAAAATTGAAAATTTATATTCTAATATGTTGACTATCTGGCACAGAATGGGGAGTATTGACAATGTCAAAATCAAGTGAAATTTGGAACCTAGAGAATCGGGTCAAACATAGAAGCAACTTTTCTCTTAGAAGACATTGAGTCTCTCTTCATGACATTGTAGGAATTGGGAATCAAGATACAACACATGGGGTCTACCAAGATGAGACTCTAATTCCATGAAGTTGAATCCAAAAGATCTGTACACCAGAGTGTTCAGTGGACTCAGTATTCCTATACAAATTCTGAGCAACATAACTATCAAACTTAATTGAACATGTGTAGTTAGCACATCAACACAAATATTAGGCACATGTGTAACAATGATGAAAATTGATCACATTTTAGTATAAGAGTGAACAAGAAATAAACCTGAATCCCACACACATTCTCCCTTTACACACCACAAGGGGGAAACAACAAACCACATCAGTCATGAACTATTGGCACTGAGTGAAAAGGAAAATATCTATCCTGAGAATTAATTTTAAAATCCTGTTCTTACTCAAATCACAGCATAAAGTCACACCACCTCAAAGTCTGAAAAAATCTCAAGCTATAAACTCAGTTAAAATATCAAGCCCTGGTAATAGGTAGAAGCAAATATTCACCACAGATGAACTTCCAAGGATTCTGATTTCACAGTCAAAAATCTAAGAAATAAGCAGGAGAACAGGTATCTTGAGTGAGAATTAGCAGTAATAACAGGAGGCGACCAATTCTAACCAACTTCATACTCAGAATTACCAGCAAGAATACCATATGGTCTCATATGTGGAATCTAATGAACAAAATAAACTGACAAACAAAATAGAAACAGAGGCATGGACACATGGAACAGACTGACAGCTGTCAGATGAGAGGGGTTGGGGGAAACTAAATTAAGGAAGGTGAAGGGATGAGCCAAAAAACATATGTGCATAGCCCATGGACACAGACAACAGTGTGGTGAGTGCCAGAGGGAAGTGGGGGTGGAGGCTGGGTGGAGGTGGGCAAAGGGGATGGGAATGGGGACATCTATAAAAGTATAAACAATAAAAATAAAGTTCAAAAATATATAAAAAGATATATATTTAATAGGTTTTAGAAAAAACAAGATATTGATAAGATGAACGAATAATGGAAGACTATTAAAATGTTCAAACCATTTTGACAAAAAAAATGTGCCTCAAAAATGTGTAATAATTCAGGCAGTCTACAGGGTGGTTTTAACAGAAAATTACTTCAAAGCTGGAGATATATTTACTAAAAGGAAAGCTAGATCTATAGACATTTTCTATAATGCAGTACAGAAACATGAGTCAGGAATAACTAAGGAGGGTTAGAGGACATGAAGAATAGAATGCAGACATATAATATTCATCTAGTTGGAGGCCTAGAATAATAGAATGAGATATATAGAGAGATGATATTTGAAGAAATAATGAGTGAAAACTTTGAAACTAATAATAGACATTACTACTTATAAAAGCAAGTGTACCTCAAGTGAGATAAAAATAAAATCCACACTTAGAAACATCATTGTGAAGCTGTATAATACCTAACAGAAAAAGAGACTATCTTAAAAATCTTCAGAGAAAAAAACAGATAATCAGTAAAGGAGTGACAAGTAGCAAATGGAAGTCAGAAGACAGTGGAATAATATCTTGAATGTACTGAGAGAAAATAACTGTTTATCAAGTATTATTATTTTCCTGAAAGGTGATGAAGTAACAAACAAAAAAAAAGGAAATGGGAAAATGATTAGACTAACAAAAACTGAGCACTAAACCCAAAAGACCTTCGTATACTGTTATTTTAGAAGCTGTTATGTAGGCAAGTGAAATCAATCAATGGAAGGCTCTAGATGTAAGAATAAGTGAAAAGAAAGAAAATGGTAAACATGAAGGTAAATCTATTCAAATATTGACTGTGTAAGACAATAAAAATATTGTTTATCAACATGTGAGTGACATAGCAAAATAAATCCCCCCCAAATACCCACAATAATAACAGCGAGAAGGAGTACTATTGCAGTTAGTTTATTATATGCCTTGTATTGTTCAGGGGAAGGGTACAGATAGTAAACATCTCAAATTTTCTAAGGTAACCATTAACAGAATAAAACATAGACTTAATTAGTTCAAAAATAGCAAAGAGGAAAAGGTTTAATGAGAAAATATGCTCAAACACTTAGAAATAAGGATAAAGCATACAAAAATGAATAATGCACAAAGCACAAATACAAAAAAGTGATAGAAGTAAATGTAAATATAATGACAATTAAATGTAAAATTTAAATAAAATATAAAGATTGTCAGACTAGACAAAACCTTTAAGCAAATGGTATCCTTATGTTATTCAGGAGAAATATTTCTCATTTCTAATTCATAAGTATTAGAAGGAATAATAGTAAAAGAATGCAAAAATATTATAACAGGCAAGTACTAACCACAACAGATATATAACTTTATTAATAATGGACAAAATAGACTTTGCCATAAAGTATTAACAGGAAACCCCTATTAAATAATTGAAGGTTTAGTGATAAAGGAAGATAATAATTCTAAAGTTGTATGCACAAAATAACATAGCCTAAAATATAATAAGCATAATTGAAAGGACTAGGAATAAAAAATCACCACTATCATCAGTAACATCATGGAAGGATCTTTAAACACAAATTGTATAGTCAAAGATAGATATATCAAAAATAATATTTATATACCAATTCTGAGCAATACAACTAGGTAACAACACACATAGTTAGAACATTAACATAATCAATACAAAATATACATCTTTCTAAAGCAAATATGTAACACTTATGAAAATTTATCAATAAGGCCATAATTTAAGGGTCAAAAATTAATAAAATTAGTTAAATATTAATAAAATAAGATATATTTACAATTTCTTGATATTCTAAGAAATTAAAATTTCTCATATAGTCATATAGTAGAAATAAATAACATGTGAACAAAAATTGTTACTAAAATACAGTTGAAATAATTTTGGATCAAATAAATCATAATTATGTTAAAATACTTAGAATTGGTCAATAAAGAAACTACAGCAAAACAAAATCGCAGAATTCAAATAATTGGTATTTAAAGGAAAGTGTGTAACCTAATAATTTATATTAGAAAACCAAGAGACTACCAGTCAAGATGGCAGCATAGGTAAACATGGCTCACCTCCTCACACATCAAAATTACAACTAAACTGTATAACAACTGTCACACAGAACAATTAGATATTGAGTTGAATGGAAGTCTGACAACTACAGAATTAAAGAAAACCCATCCATCCAGACTGGTATGAGGGATAGAGATGGAGATGGGCCTCACATCCATCTGTGGTGGCTAAAAATTTGGGAGGGATATCTCAGGAGTGAGGAGTCCCAACCCTATACCAGGCTCCCCTGCCCAGGGTTCCAGGGCCAGGAAGATAGTTACCCATAACTTTGGGCTGCAAAAATCAGTGGGGATTGAGTTAGTGAAGGAAACCTCTGGAGTCCCAAGCAGTTCCTTTTAAAGAACACACACATGAACTTACTCAGACTCACTCTCTCTGAGCTTAAGTACCTGGGTAGCAGCTTGAAAGGCACCAGTGGCATACAGGAAGGAGCTAAAGATTCTGTCATTAAGGCAGGAGCTGAGAGATAGCTTTCTCCCAGACAGAAAGGTGGCCTAAGGCCATTGTCCCATTTCTGAACATTCTCCCCTGCAGAGCCACAGAGCAGGTGGGTGACATATCTGAGATTCCATCAACCTGGATAACACCATTTGCCCTGCCCTGGATATCCCCTGAGACTCCATCCCACCCAAATAATGGATCCAACCAGCTGTCAACAATGACTTTTCCATATGAATGGCTGGTCTTGGCTCATGATTCACACCTTCCTAAATCCTTTCAAACAAGCAACATCCAGCCTTAGTGAGCCTCCAGCGCCTATATCTCTTGCTAAGTGTCCCCAGGCCTGGCATTAGCAGCAGCTAGCCTAGATTCACAGCTTGGTTTCACCTGTCAATCTCTAAGCTGAGCCCAAGCAGCAGCCATCTCAGATTGCTTTATAGCTCAGGCAGGGTAGTCTAGGGCAGAACAGAGGTGGGGGCTGACCTTGACCTGCACCACCCCGGAAACCCCAGTGCCTTCACACCAAGTAGGCAGCTATAGACCATGTTGGAGCACCACCACCCTACCCCCACACAGATGATTCTCCAGAGACAGTGGAGTCTGGAGGTCAGCAGTCACAGCCTGGGTAAACCCCTCCCATTGACCTACCAACAGCAATCAAGCCTCAGCTATAAGAGGAGGGTGTACTCAGTCCACACAAAGGACACACCTCAAGTACACAGCTTGGGTGATAAGGGAGGCTGTGTCATTGGACCTGACAGGACACCTACCTCATTAGGTCCCATTACCAAGACAGAGTCATAACAGCTCTATCTAATAGGTAGAAACCAACACAAGGAGGCTGCCAAAATAAGGAGACAAAGAAACATTGCCCAAATAAAAGAACAGATCAAAACTCCAAACAAAGGACTAAGCAAAATGGAGATAACCAATCTATCAGATGTAGAGTTCAAAACACTGATTATAAGGATGCTCAAGGAACTTAGTGAGGACCTCAATAGCATAAAAAGATCCAATCGGCAATAAAAGATTCACTAATTGAAATAGAGAACAATGTACAGGGAAACAACAGTAGAGTAGATGAAGCTGAGAATCAAATCAATGATTTGCAACATAAGGAAGTAAAGAACAACCAA
>PVKM010024733.1:0-20336 GCA_004027735.1 Carollia perspicillata
TACTTGCCTGATGAGTACAGAAAACTCTACTTTGCAGTTTTCTGCACTCTATAGATAGAGCTGGGAATTTTTCCTAAAGCATTTTCTGGGATAGTTGCTCATCAGGTATACAAGAATACAAATTGGAGCTGTCATGGTACATTCAAAACATGTAAATACCACACGTACATGTTCATATATATGTCATTTACTATCAGTAATTATCTGTCTATCATCTATTTTTTATCATCTATCCATCTATGTACATATCTGTCTGGTCTTCTTGATTCCAGTGTTAATAAAATTCTCAGAAGACTTGCCAAAAAATAAAGTCAGCCAGAAATATTTTTCTTCAGGGGCAAAAGATGAGAGCAGTAATTGTCAGCTCAAGAATAATGATCAGAATCTGGATAGACAGATTACACCTAATGAAATTGAAGCTGTAATCAAAATACTTTCCCCACAATGGAAAGCCCTGGACCAATGGCTTCACAGGTGAATTTTCCCAAACATGCTCAGAAGAACTAATCAATTGCCTCAAACTATTTCATAAAATTCAAGAGGAGGGAAGCTCCCAAATTCATTTTATGAGGTCAGCTTTATCCTAGATCCAAAACCAGATAAAGAGACTGAAAAAAAGGAAAATTATAGGCCAATACCACTGATGAACATAGATGATAAAATCCTCAACAAAATATTAGCAAACTGAATATAGCAATGTATCAAAAAGATCATACACCATGATCGACTGGGATTCATCCCAGGATGTGAGTTTGGTACAACAGTCACAAATCAATAAATGTGATTCACCACATAAACAAAATGGTCATATCAATAGATACAGAAAAAGCATTTGATAAAATCCAGCACCCAGTTATGATACAATTCTTAGCAAAGTGGGAATACAGGGAGCATACCTAAACATAATAAAGGCCATATATGACAAAGTCACAGCCAGCATCATACTCAATGGGTAAAAATTACAAGCATTCCCTTTAAAATAGGGAACAAGACAGGGATGTCCACTTTTACCTCTCTGACTCAACATAGTGCTGGGAGTCCTAGCCACAGCATTCAGACAATAAGAAGAAATAAAAGGCATCCAAATTGGAAAGGTGGAAGTAAAACTGTCATTATTTGCAGATGACATGTTACTATACAGACACCCCTAAGGATTGCACCAAGAAACTACTAGAACTGATAAATGAATTCAACAAAGTAGCAGGATACAAAATTAATATCCAGAAACCAGTTGCATTTTTATATGCCAATAATGAACTAACAGAAAGGGAAATTAAGAAAATAATTCCATTCATAACTGCTTTAAAAAGAATAAAACACCTGGGAATAAACCTAACCAAAGATGTAAAAAGAGCTGTACTCAGATAATTATTAGACATTGAAGAAAGAAACAGCAGAAGATATAATTAAGTGGAAGCACATAACCATATTCATGGATAGGAATAATTAATATCATTAAAATGTCTATACTACCCCAAGCAATCTATAAATTCATTGCGATTCCTATCAAGATTCCAATGACATATTTCACAGAACTAGAACAAATATTTCAAAAATTTATATGGCATCACAAAAGGCTCCACATAGCAACAGTGATCCTGAGAAGGAACAAACTTGGAGGAATCACAATACCTAATATAAAACTATACTATAAGGCCATAGTAATCAAAACAGCATGGTACTGGCTTAAAGACAGACACACAGATCACTGGAATAGAATAGAGGACACAGAATAGAGGACACAGAAATAAACTGACAACTTTCTAGTTAATTAAGATTCAAGAATGGCTTTCAAGGAAGCAAGTACATACAATGGGCTAAAGATAGTTTATTCAATAAACAGTGTTAGGAAAATTTGACAGATAGGTGCAGAACAATGAAATTAGACCAACTTCTTACATCACACACAAGAATAAATTCAAAATGGATCAAATACTTAAATGTTAGGCCTGAAACTGTGAAAATCATAGAAGAAAACAGAGGCAGCAGCAAAATCTCGGACATTGCTCATAGCAATTTTTTATCAGATATATCTCCCTAGGCAAGGGAAACAAAAGGAAAACAAACAAATGGGACTACATCAAACTAAAATGATTTTGCACAGCAAAGGGAATCATCAACAACATAAAAGGAAAGCCTACAGAATGGGAGAATATATTTGCTGATACATCTGATAAGGGGTTAACATCCAAAATTTCTAAAGAACTTACAAAACTCAACACCAAAATAACAAACAGCTCAATTAAAAAATTGTCAAAGAACCTGAATAGAAACTTCCCCAAAAGGACATACAGATGACCAATAGACATGAAACAATGTTCAAGTCATGAATCATCAGACAAATGCAAATTAAAACCACAATGAGATACCATCTCACACCTGTCAGAATGGCTATCAATACATCAACAAACAACAAGTGCTGGTGAGGATGTGGAGAAGGGGGTACCCTTGTGCACCATTGGTGGGAATGCAGACTGGTGTAGCCACTGTGGAATATTTTGAGGTATGGAGATACCTAAAAAAATTAAAAATGGATCTGTTTTTTGACCCAGTGATCCCACTTCTGGAACTAGGTCTGAAGGAACCCAAACCACTAATTTGAAAGAACATAAATACCACTATGTTCATTGCAGTGTAATTTACAATAGCCAAGAAATGAAAGCAGGCCAAGTGTCCATCAGTAGATGAGTTGATAAAACAATGATGGGACATTTATATAATGGAGTACTACTCAGCCATAAAATAAGAAAATTTTAACAGTATAGAGGGATCTGGAGGACATTATGCTAAGTGAAATAAGCCAGTCAGAGAAAGACAAATACCATATGATCTCACTCATATGTGGAATCTAATTAACAAACTGAACTAACAAGCAAAACTGAGATAGACTCACAGATGAAGAGCAGATGACAGGTAGTGGAGGAAATGTTGGAGGGTGGAGGGATTAAGCGAAAAGTAAAAAGGACTCATGAAAAAGTTAACTATCCATTTATATCTTTAGAGTTATAAGACAAGGAGTGATGGACAATTGCAGGGAAGTATATCTGCTAGAAACAGCATCCTTCTCTCCGTCTCTGTCTGTCTCTCAGTGTGCTAAACTCAATCCAAAGTGTAGGTACGCAGACAGCAGCTGGAGCAGCTGCTGTCCCTTAACACTTTCTTCGTATTTCACTGCCATGTCATCGTCCTTAAAGATGATACATAGCACTGTGACTGAAAGACACTAGTGGTCACAGTGTGAAAGCCAGGCTGTGAGACAAGCAGTGAAGGTGTACGGGGGGCGCTTGCCTTCCTGTTAATCTACCAACCAGTGTGAAGGCTCTACCTCCAGGCTTGTCACCCCACCCTGCACGCGCTTCTCCTGTGATACTGGAATCTGGCTGCACCTCTGGACGCCACGTTACATGTTATCTGTGTTAACGCTGGGGGGTGGTGGGGGGAAGCCCCCGTTTGTGTAAGTTATCTTTGGCAAGCTAATCATTCCATAGACCAGTGTAAATTATTTTCTAAAATAGCTGAAGGAAGTCAATAGTGATTAACAGTCCGGGACACATCTGTCTCTGCAGAGCTGAAATTGTTACTGCCGAGTAAATGTTCTGTATTCTCACTTCATTGCACCCATCAAGTGCAGCACAGACATCCTTGTCAAGTCAAATAAAAATAAAATTCCTTATTTGATTGCCTTTGTTTCATGGTGCTGAATTGTGAGACACCTTCTCAGGCCAGATGCTCTTTTCTCAGACTCTTCATGCTGCCTCTTTTCAGAAATTCGGCTTTGTCGTTAGTCACGTTTCTACAGCTGTTCTCAATCCTGCCTTTATTTCATCTTGTAACTTGTTCGTGCTTCATGCTACTTCATTATCTTCTTTCTCTATTTTCAGGTAAAGGCTTTCAGCTGAAACCTATGTCTGCACATGATTATATTCTCATGTTGCTTAAAAAAAATTCAGTGTTGTCTGCCTGGTTCGATGTCTGAAAAATAAAGGTTAGTGAGGTCTGAGCCTGAATCTGGAAACCAACCTATGCAACTCAGAAAATATCTTAGTCAAATAGTTCTACCTGCTTGACTTCTGGAAAATTTATGTGGCTTACACAGCACCTGGGATACTGAGCCCTGAGGAAACAATGGCTCTCATTAGAGGCTCCTCAGAGGAACGGTGACAGTCTCGTTGGAAACAAATGACTCCTCTCAACCTGATTATTTATGTGCTTTCAATCACATGAACCCACCATTGTTAGACAACATCTGCACATTTGAGTTCCTGTTCAAACAAAAATGTCCTCTCTCATTTTGTCTGTAGGTAGGGTGCCATATGTGTGGGTTTGGCTGAGACAATCCCAGTTTATGCCTATTGTCCCAGCACCACATGTAGTTTAGCATTTGTCCCAGGATTTTTAATTTTAATATACTATTATGAATAGTTGCATCGAAATAAGCTGAGAAAAGCTTGGTGTAACTCCTTATTTTGTTTTCTACTAGCTTTGCAAGGTTCTTGTCTAGTAGTGTGTGAGATACGTAGGCAATGAACAACTTTCGGACTCGAACATGTGGCAGAAACTGAAAGACAAGTGCTAATCTGTCTCTTTTTTTCACCTTTCTAGACAGATTTCATTTACCATCTCACTTTAAAGGACAGTATGCAAGGGTGCACAGATAAAATTAAGTACGCTTGGACAGAATCGTGGTGGGATAACTCTTGCCAGTCTCCACCAGTAGTGGGGAAGGTAGCCAGCCTGTCCCAGGTGGCCACGTGATGAATCAGGCAGCTGTGCCCTCCCTATGGCAGCAATCGACAAGATGCATCATCTCGTGCGTCTTGTCTTTGGAACAGTTAACGCGGGGAAAAAATTATAGGTTAAGCACACGTGAAACCTACGCAAGCAACAGGATAAACATGGTACAGTCTAAATGACTTACTGGAATTTTGTAATTTATTGCGATGCATAAAGCTAAAATAATTCATTGGATTTGTTTAGCGATGCTTTTTATTCTGTAACAAACCAGTTTTGCTTCATCACACTAAAAATGTAACTTCCTGTTAATGAACAGAGATACTGAATTTTTGCTGATTAAGAATATTAATAGATATGTAACTTGCAGATGTTAGCAAATACCACTCCCTAAGGAAGCCACAGTCATACTGTAGACTACATAAACATTAGAAGACATGATTTTGTGATATAATAGCTTTTACAAAAGTTAGTGGTTGTTTAAGAAGACTTTGCCCAAATATGGCAATTTAATTTTTGCAACTTCATTACTTGTATATGTTGAGTAAGCATCATTCTAAGAAGCACGACTTTTCGTTTATATAGAATAAACATTTTCTAATTTAACATTACTGATTTTTATTCTAAGTTTTTGTCTAAATTTGTATCATGGAGTTACAACTCTTAGTATGTTAATGCCATTAGCAGAAGTTGAAATTTGCAATTAAACTAAGTTTTATTATTGTCATCACATACCTTTTAAAAAATCAAAAGTTAATTCTGAGAGTTCAATTTTTTCAATCAATTCTTTTTTTAAAAAGATAGTTAATTATGCTATTGCAGTTGTTCCATTTTCTCCCTTTATTCCCCTTCACCCTGCACACCCCCTCCCATCTACATCCCCCCACCTTTAGTTCATGTCCATGGGTCATACATATAAGTTCTTTGGCTTCTACTTTTCCTGTACTATTCTTACCCGCCCTGTCTATTTTCTGCCTACTATTTATACTACTTATTCTCTGTATCTTTTTCCCCTCTCTTTCCCTCCGACTCCCCTGTTGATAACCCTCCATGTGATCTCCATTTCTGTGGTTCTCTTCCCGTTCTAGTTGTTTGCTTAGTTTGCTTTTGTT
Source organism: Carollia perspicillata (assembly GCA_004027735.1). Classification (NCBI taxonomy): domain Eukaryota; kingdom Metazoa; phylum Chordata; class Mammalia; order Chiroptera; family Phyllostomidae; genus Carollia; species Carollia perspicillata. The sequence continues at coordinate 5,844 of PVKM010024733.1, forward strand.
TTTGTTTTAGGTGTGGTTATTAATAACTGTGAGTTTGCTGTCATTTTACTATTCATATTTTTTTACTTTTTGTTAGATAAGTCCCTTTAACATTTCATATAACAAGAGCTTGGTAATGATGAACTCCTTTAACTTGACTTTATCTGAGAAGCACTTTATCTGCTCTTCCATTCTAAATGAAAGTTTTGCTGGATAGAGTAATCTTGGATGTAGGTCCTTGCCTTTCATGACTTGGAATACTTCTTTCCAGCCCCTTCTTGCCTATAAGGTCTCTTTTGAGAAATCAGCTGACAGTCTGATGGGAACTCCTTTGTAGGTAATTGTCTTTTTTTCTCTTGCTGCTTCTATGATTCTCTCCTTATTTTTAATCTTGGCTAATGTAACTATGATGTGCCTTGGTGTGTTCCTCATTGGGTCCAACTTCTTTGAGATTCTCTGAGCTTCCTGGACTTCTTGGAAGTCTATTTCCTTTGCCAGATTGGGGAAGTTTTTCCTTCATTATTTGTTCAAATAAGTTTTCAATTTCTTGCTCTTTCTCTTCTCCTTCTAGTATCCCTATAATCCAGATGTTGGAACATTTAAAGATGTCCTGGAGGTTCCTAAGCCTCTCCTCATTTTTTTGAATTCTTGTTTCTTCATTCTTTTCTGGTTGAATGTTTGTTTCTTCCTTCCAGTCCACACCATTGATTTGAGTCCCAGTTTCCTTCCCATCACTACTGGTTCCCTATGCATTTTCCTTTATTTCCCTTAGCATAGCCTTCATTTTTTCATCTAATCTGCAACTAAATTCAACCAGTTCTGTGAGCATCCTGGTTTTCAATGTTTTGAACTATGTATCTGATAGGTTGGCTATCTCTTCATCATTTAGTTGTATTTTTTCTGGAGCTTTGATCTGTTCTTTCATTTGGGCCATTTTTTTCTTTTGGGATGCCTGTTACATAGTGAGGGGCGGAGCCTTAGGTGTTCACCAGGGTGGGGGCAACCCACATTGCTGGGTTGTGACCTGTATGTGGGGGCAGGGGTCCGAGAGGGAACAATGGTGTTGCTCCACTCTCTGCTGGATTTCAGTCACTTTCCCTGCTTCCCACAAGCCATTTGGGCCCTTCTGGTGCTGATTCCCTGGTGAGTGGGCTTGTGTACATTCTAGGACTCTGTGGGTCTCTCCAATGATCTCTCCTGTGAGGCTGGGAGTCTGTTCTCCTGCTGCCTCAACCCCCACAGTTGTTTTCAATGAGTGGTTTGAGGCTTTATTTCCCAGAGCTGGAACTCTGAGCTGTCTCACTCCCCAATAGTTTCTCCTGGTGTATCTGTGCACAAAGGTGGGACCACTGGCTCCACTAGCTGCTGCTTTGCACACCTGGTTCCACAATCCGATGCCTTGTGTGCCCTGGTCGGTGAGCCACCACCTTGCCATGAGTCCTCTCTGCCCTAGCTGCCCAATTCCACCCCTCCTACCCATCTGGATGAGTGTGTCTTCTTAACTCCTTGGTTGTCAGACTTCCATACAGTTCAATTTTCTGTCAGTTCTGGTTGTTTCTTGTTTTTAAATTGTTGTTGTCCTTTTGATTGTGAGAGGATGCACAGTGTGTCTACCTATGCCTCCATCTTGGCCGGAAGTCCCTCAATCAATTCTTGAAATCGAAGAAATACTTTGGAATTTTACTTTATTGAAGGTGAAGATCTTATGGCACTATAAATAGTAGTGTGGACTAAGTTTAGATATTAATCACTGATTTTTTTTCAGTTTTTATAGAATATAAATTTTGGTAGAACATAGTCATGGTAAAATAACATTCTTAGTAAATTGAGAAAGTATGGAAATAAAATGTACTTGGAAATGGTTGTGTATACATATAATAAGTAATTTATTCAAATAAGCTCGATTTTCAAAATAAAATCTTTAATTTGACAGAATAGTAAATATTGCACACACATACAGATAAATTAAATAACAACATTTTCCAATGAAGCTGATATTAGGTATGAAAAATATATTATTCAAAGCAGTATGTACTTTCTTTGCTGTCCATCATTAATCAGATTTTATAAATGTTTGAAGCTTCAAGTAATTCTTTTATAATTCAACATGAGCATTATGCCCTTGCTTTGAAACTATTGCAAAGGTGTACCTTAAATTTTGGTTACATTTGCTTCATTTTTTAAGTTTTTAAATATTTTTTTCAATTACAGTTGATATACAATATTGTGTTAGTTTCAGCTATACAACATAGTGATTAGACATTTAAATATCTTAAAAAGGAATCACCTCAATAAGTCTAGTACCCACCTGGCACCATGCCTAGTTATTACAATATTATTGACTTATTCCTAATGCTGTACTTTACATCTCTGTGACTACTTTTATAACTTGCAATTTGTACTTCTTAACCCCTTTCACTTTTTTCACCCGTCCCTGCAACCTCATCCCATCTAGTGACCATCTGTTTGTCCTCTGTATCTACAAATTTGTTACTGCTTTGTTCATTTATTTTGCTTTTTAGAGTCCACATATAAGTGAAATTGTTTATTACTTATTTTCTTTAACTTATTTAATTTAGCATAATACCCTCTGGGTCCATCCATGTTGTCACAGATGGCGAGGTTTCATTCTCTGTTATGACTGAGTGATATTCATTGTACATGCAGACCATATCCCCTTTATCCATTTGTCCATTAATGAACACTTAAGTTGCTCCCATATCTTTGTTACTGTAAATAATGCTGCGATGAACATAGCAGTGCATATATCTTTGAGAATAAATGTTTTCAAACTTTTCTGATAGATACTCAGAAGAGGGGTTGCTGGGTCATATGGTAACTCTATTCTTAATTTTTTGAGGAGCCTCCATCCTGTTTTCTATAGTGGCTGTACCAGTTTACATTTCCACCAGCAGTGAAATAAACCCACACATATATGGGCAAATAATTTTTGACAAAGGAGCCAAAAACATACAATGGAGAAAAGAAAGCCTCTTCAATAAATAGTGCTTGGAAAATTGAAAAGCCACATGTGAAAGATTGTAACTAGACTACAGTTTGTCTCCGTATACAAAACTTGACTCAAAATGGATCAAAGACCTACATATAAGACCTGAAACAATAAATTACATAGAAAACAAAAACATAGATACTAAACTTATGGACTGTGGTCAAAGAGAAAGTTTCATGAATTTTACCCCAAAGGCAAGGGAGGCAAAAATAAATGAATGGGACTATATCAAAAGAAAAACTGCGCAGCAAAAGAAACTGCCAATAAAACAAAAAGGCTACTGACTAGATGAGAGAAGATATTTGTAAATAACAGCTCTGACAAGGGGTTAATATCCAAAATATATAAAGAAATGATCGAACTCAACACCAAACAAATAGTCCAATTACAAAATGGGTGGAGGACCTGAACAGACATTTCTCCCAAGAAAACATAAATGGCCAACAGATAGATGAAAAGATGTTCAACTTCATTAGCTATTTGAGAAATGCAAATAAAAACTGCAATGAGTTACCACCTCACACATCTTAGAATGGCCATTATCCACAAGACAAGTAATAAGTGTTGGAGAGGTTGTGAAGTAAGAGGAATCTTCAGATCTTACATCTAAGTCTTTTAAAAATTTAATCTCTATTGTATTTTTTTCATTATAATTTAGTCCCCTTATACCCACCTCCCACCAGCAATCACCATACTGTTGTCCTTGTCCATGTCCATGAATCATTTTTGCTTTCTGCTCAATCCTTCCACCCCCTAACCTCCTCCCATCTGCTGTCATCTAAGTGTTTAATGCATTTTGAGTTTAATTTGTATGTGATGTAAGATAGTGGTCATTTCATTTTTTGCATGTATCCCTACAGTTTTCCCAACACCATTTTACTGAAGAGACTGCCTTTACCCCATTATATATTCTTGCCTCCCTTATTGTAGGTTAATTGACCACCTAGGCATAGGTATATTTGAAGCTTTCAATTATTGTCCATTGATCTATGTTTGATTTTATTCCAGTATCATGCCATGTTGATTAGTATAGCCTTATAATATAGTTTAATATCAAGTAGCACAATACCTCTAACTTTGTTCTTTTCAATATTGCTTTGGCTATTTGGGGTCTCTTGTATTTCCATATAAATTTTAGGATTATTTGTTTTAGTTTTATGAAAAATAACATTGGTATTTTGATTAGGGAATGTATTGAATCTGTAGATTACTTTGGGTATTATAGACATTTTACCAATGTTAATTCTTCCTATCTATGAGCACAGTATATCCTTCCATTTATACATTTCTTTTTCAATTTCTTTCTTCACTGTCTTATAGTTTTTGGTGTATGGGTCTTTCACCTCCTTGGTTAAATTTACTCCTAGCTATTTTCTGATCCAATCATAAATAGAATAATTTTCTTAATTTATCTTTCTGATAATTTATTATTAGTGCATAAAAACTGTTGCATTCATTTTAATGGTGTTTGAAATCTGTACTCAAAACCTTTTTTAGAGTATTTCTGCTGTTTGGGGGAAACAGAAATTGCAAATATGAGATTTTGAACTTAAAAATAAGAAGCAGAAAAATAAATGATGAGATCTCAAGGGGTGTACAAAATTTAGAATTATAATTTATTAATTGAACTTGGGAATATCTTGAGTTTAGGAATAACCTTTTGATTAAGCTCATATTTTTACTTATATAAATTTACAATTTCTATTTAAACAGAATAAAATAAAAAAGCATATAATTTTTGCAGTATCCAAACAGGACAAACCACTCCAAAAGTCATCAATAGAAGCAACTTATTTGATAAATTTTAGTTATGAAACTATTTTTATACATAGATACTCCAAGTGGGTAGAGGGAAATAATAACTGTGAAAATACACCTAGGCTGAAATATTTTAACTTTTCAGTGCAAAAAACTACAATTAAGAGCATCTTTTACTTAGGAGAATTTTCTGAGCATATCAGAAACTTGAGCACTTACAGAGAAAGTATTTTCTCAATTAAAAATATATCATTTATAGAGAAGAGTTAAAAAGAGGTTTCAAATTTTTCAGTTTATTAAATATAGATTGCAATTTTGAAAATAATTTTAGGCAATATTTATAAAATACTATCAAGTCAATATAATACTTTTATTTTATTTATTTATTTTTTGAGAGGAGGAAGGGAGGGAGAAAGAGAGGGAGAGAAACATCACTGTGTGGTTGCCTCTTACGTGGCCCCCACTGAGTATCTGGCTGGCAATTCAGGTAGATGCCCTGACAGGGAATTGAACCAGCAACCTTTTGGTTCACATCCCGTGCTCAATCCACTGAACTACATCAGCCAGGGCCAATATCACACTTTTAAGGAAACATTCATTAGAGTAATATGAGTGAAAGTGTGTTAAAACAGATATGGTTAAAAATCTGATTAATGTACATAAACCTGCAGCAAAAAGTATCATGCTTATTTATTATACAAGATTCAAATAATAAGTTTGAAAATTTACTTTTACTTTGAAAACAGATAGACTTTAATTTAAGAAATAATTTATTTTTATGTTCTATTTCTAAAGTATTTTTATTGATTATGCTGTTACAGTTTTCCCAATTTTCCCCTTCTTGTCCCCCCTCCACCCTGCACCCCCAACCCTCCAGCATTCTCCCTCCTTAGTTCATGTCCATGGGTTGTACATATAAGTTCTTTGAGTCCTCTGTTTCCTATACCATTTTTTATCTCTCCTCATCTATTTTATGCCTACTAATTATGCTTCTTCCCTGTACCTTTTTCCCCCTATTCCTCCCTTCCAGCACCCCACTGAACTCCCTATGTGATGTCCATTTCTCTGATACTATTCCTGTTCTGGTTGTTTGCTTAGTTTTTGTTTTTCTTTTCTTTTAGATTCATTTGTTGACAGTTGTCAGTTTGTTGTCATTTTATTGTTCATATTTTTTATCTTCTTTTTTTTAGATAAGTCCCTTTGACATTTCATATAATAATGGTTTGGTGATGATGAACTCCTTTAACTTACCTTATGTGGGAAGCACTTTATCTGCCCTTCTATTCTAAATGAAAGCCTTGCTGGATAGGGCAATCTTGGATGTAGGTTCTTGCCTTTCGTGACTTGGAATACTTCTTTCCAGCCCCTTCTTGCCTACAGGGTTCCTTTTGAGAAATCAGCTGATAACCTTATGGGTACTCCTTTGTAGGTAGTTTTCTCCTTTCCTCTCGCTTCTTTTAGGATTTTCTCTTTATCTTTTATTTTGGGTAACTTAATGATGATATGCCTTGGTGTGTTCCTCTTTGGGTCCAGCTTCTTTGGGACTCTCTGGGCTTCTTGGACTTCTGAGAAGTCTATTTCCTTTGCCAGATTAGGGAAGTTTTCTTTCATTGTTTGTTCAAATAAGTTTTCAATTTCTTGCTCTTCTTCTTCTCCTTCTGGCACACCTATAATTCAGATATTGGAACATTTCAGGTTGTCCCAGAGGTTCACAAGACTCTTTTCACTTTTTTGAATGCTTGTTTCTTCATTCTGTTCCAGTTGGATCTTTATTCTTTCCTTTTGTTCCAAATCAGTGTTTGAGTCCTGGTTTCCTTCCTGTCACTGTTGGTTCCCTGAATTTTTTGCTTTATTTCATTTTGATTATCTTTCATTTGTTTTTTCATTTTTCAACAAAGCTCAATCAGATCTGTGAGCATTTTGATTACTAGGGCTTTAAATTCTCCATCAGATAGGTTGGTTATGTCCTCATCACATAGTTCCTTTTCTGAGGTTTTGCTTTGTTCCTTCATTTGGGCCATATTTCTTTGTCTTGGGGCACCTGATTAGTTGTAAGGGGGTGGGGCCTTAGGTATTCACCTGGGCAGGGCAACTGTCCTTGCTGTGTTGCAGCACTGCCTGTGTGGGGGGCGGGGGGCAGAGAGGGAACAGTGCAGCTCGGCTGCTCATCCCTAGCACACATTTTCCACCAGGGTCTTGCGTGAGACTGGGAATTTTTCCCACTGTGGCAACTGCCATATTCCACTGTCAAATGAGTCACAGTTTCCCCTTGGGTCAGCCCTGCCCCAGCAGCCAGCTGTCTAGCTGCAGCTGGCCCCACCCGCTGTGGTCTGCTCAGTCTGTTGCCTTATGGGTCTGGTTGTTCTGATTGATTTTTTCTTTAATTCCTTGGTTGTTAGAGTTCCATGCAGCTTGATTTTCTGGTGCTTCTGTTTGTTTATAGATTGGTTATTATTCTCCTTTTTGCTGTTCAGGGAACCAAAGGATATCTACCTATGCCTCCATCTTGGCTGGAACTAGAAATAATTTATCTTAAAATCATTTTTAAATAGAAATATTTTTCAGATCCAAGATGGGGGAGGAGTAAGTGGAAGGTACACTAACCTCCTCCTAGGACCAAACTGGAATTACAACTGAAATGTACAGATATCATCCTGAATAGCCAACTGAACACTAGACAGAGGGAAGCCTTACAACTAAGGTCAGACAAAAGAAACCACTTCACCACAGCAAGACTGGTAGCGAATGAGGAGGAGCCACAGGAAGCCTGGGTGGGCTCTCATAGGTGGTAGCTGAAGATCTGGAGGGATATTTCAGCAGCTGGGGGTGCCCCCTGAGAAATGTAGAGTATTAAACCTCAGTTGGGCTCCCCTGCCTATACCACCAGAGCCAGAAAGGAACCCAGATACCATCCAGCTGTGAAAGTGGTGGAATTTCTATCTGCCAAGCAGAGATGGGTGGAGAGAGCCACACAGAGAGCCTCCTAAGGGGCCAAAGCTCAAAAAATTTTAATTAGGTTGTTTGTCTTCCTGGAGTGGAGATGTGTGAGGTCTTTATATATTTTGAAGATCAAACCCTTGTCTGATGTATCATTGGCAAATATATTTTCCCATACTGTTGGTTCCCTTTTTGTTTTACTTTTGTTTTCTTTAGTTGTGCAGAAGAAGCTTTTTATTTTGATGAGGTCCCATTTGTTTATGCTTTCCTTTATGTCCCTTGCTCTAGGGGACATATCAGTGAAAATATTGCTGCATAGAATATCTGAGATTTTCCTGCCTGTTTTATCCTCTAGGACTTTTATGGTATCACAATTTATATTTAAGCCTTTTATCCACTTTGAATTTATTTTTCTGTATGGCATAAGTTGGTGATTGAGTTTCCTTTTTTTTTCATGTAGCTGTCCATATCTCTCAAAATCATTTGTTGAAGAGGCTTTTTTTACTCCATTTTATGCTTCTTCCCCCTTTGTTGAATATTAATTGACCCTAGAGATTTGGGTTTATTTCTGGGCATTCTACTCTGTTCCATTGGCCTATATGTCTGTTCTTATGCCGGTACCAGGCTGTTTTGATTACAATGACCTCATAATATAATTTTATATCAGGTATTATGATCCCTCCTACTTTGTTCTTCTTTCTCAAAAATTGCTGTGGCTATGTGGGGTCATTTATGGTTCCATACAAATTTTTTAAATGCTTGTTCTATATTTGTGAAATATATCATTGATATTGTAATTGGAATTGCATTGAATCTATAAATTGCTTGGGTAGTATGGACATTTTGATGATGTTAATTCTTCCAATCCATGAATGTGGTATATGCTTCCATTTATTTGTGTCTTCCTTAATTTCTTTCTTCAGTGTTGAGGAGTTTTCTGAGTGCAAGGCTTTTACTTCCTTGGTAAGGTTATAGCAAATGGGATTTTTTTCCTAGTTTCTGTTTGTGATATTCCATTGTCTTCAATTTCTGAATATTGACTTTGTATCTCACTATTTTGCCAAATCCACTTATCAAGTCGAATAGTTTTTTGGTGAAGACTGTAGAGTTCTCTATGTATACTATCATGTCATCTGCAAATAATGACAATTTTACTTTCCTTTTCTAATTGGAAGACTTTTATTTTTATCTTGTCTGACTGCCATGACTGGAACTTCTAATACTATTTTGAATAAAAATGGTGAACGTGGACACCCTTTTCTTTTTTCCTGATCTTAAGGGGAAAGTTTTTAGTTTTTGCCCATTGAGTATGATGTTGGTTGTAGGTTTCTTGTATGTGGACTTTATTATGTTGAGGTATACTCCCTCTATTCCTACTTTGCTGAGTTTTTTATTATAAATGGGTGCTGTACTTTATTAAATGCTTTGTCAGCATCTATTCATATGATCATATGACTTTTGTCTTTCATTTTGTTTATGTGGTGTATTACATTCATTGATTTGTGAATATTGTATCTTCCTTGTATCCTAGGGATGAATCTCATTTGCTTATGGTGTATGATCTTTTTAAGATATTGCTGGATCTGGATTGCCAATATTTTGTTGAGGATTTTAGTGTCTATGTTTATCAGAGATATTGGCCTGAAGTTATCTTTCTTAATTGTGTGTTTATTTGGTTTTGGAATTAGGATAATACTGGTCTCATATAAAGAGCCTGGGAATCTTCCCTCTTCTTAAATTTTTTGGAATAATTTGAAAAGAATAGGAGTTAATTCCTTTTTAAATGTTCGGTAAAATTTGTCTGTGAAGCTATCTGGTCCAGGGCTTTTGTGTGATGGCTATTTTTTGATTATTGCTTCAATTTTACTCATTGTTATTTGTCTATTCGGGCTTTCTGCTTTTTTAATTCAGTTTTGAAAGCTTTTATATTTCTAGAAATTTGTCCATTTCACTCAGGTTGTCCACTTTCTTGGCATATAGCTGTTCATAGTAATTTCTTACAAACCTTTGTATTTCTGTGGTATCAGTTGTAACCCTCCCCTTTTGTTTCTGATTTTATTTATTTTGTTTTTTTCTTGATGAGTCTGGTTAAAGGCTTGTGAATTTTATCTTTTCAAAGAACCAACTCCATAATTTATTGAACTATTCAATTTTTTAAATCTCTATGTCATTTAATTGTTCTCTGATCTTGATTATTTCCTTCTTTCTACTCACTCTGGTCTTTTTCGTTGTTGTGGTTACTCGAGTTTATGTAGATGTAAGGTTAGGCTGTTTATCTGAGATTTTTCTATTCTTTTTAGGTGAGCCTGTATTGCTATGAACTTCCCTTTCAGAACTGTCTCTGCTTTGTTCCATCAGTTTTCACCTATTGTGTGTTCATATTGATTTGTTTCCAGAAACTTTTTGATTTCTTCTTTGAGCTCATTTTTAAATCTCCATGTATTTGAATGTTTTGGAGTTGTTTTTTTTTTTTTTCCCTTGAGGCTGGTTTCTAGTGTCCAGCCATGGTGATCTGAGAAAATGCTATACTTTTCTTCTGAGAAGATTTCTATTTTCTTGAATTTGTTGAGGTTTATTTTATGTCCTACCATGTGGTCTATTTTTGAAAATGTTCCATGTGCATTTGAAAAGAATGTATATTTTGATTTTTGGAGGGTGAAAGGTTCTGTATATATCAATGAAGTCCATTTGATTAAGGGTGTTTTTCAGTGCCACAATATCCTTGTTGATCCTTAGCCTGGAAAATCTATCTATTGTTGACAGTAGGGTGTTAAAATCCCCTATGATGAACACATTGTTCTCCATTTCTTTCTTGTAGTCCTCCAAGATTTTCCTTATATATTTAGGTGTTCCTGTGTTGGGTGCATGTGTTTACAAGGGTTATATCTTCTTGATGGATTGCTGCCTTAAGTATTATGTAGTCTCCTTCTGTGTCTCTTTATATGGGCTTTGTGTTGAAATCTATTTTGTCTGATATAAGTATTGCTACCCCCAATTTCTTTTCATATCTGTTTGTTTGGAATATTTTTTCTATCCCTTCACTTTCAGTCTGTGTAGATCTTTTGTTCTGAGTTGAGTCTCCTGTAGATAGCATATATGTGGGCCATAATTTCTTATCAATTCAACTGCCCTATGTCTTCTGATTGGATCATTTAATCCATTTGCATTTAAGGTTATTATTGATAAGTACTTATTTATTTTCATTTCCCCTGCTTTGTACCTTTGTTCCTCTCTGTCTCTCTTTTTCTTCAACTTCTTAAAGCAGTCCTTTTAGCAACTCTTGCATTCTTGGTTTGGTGGAGACGTATTCTTTTAGGCTTTTTTTTTTTTGTCTGGGAAAATCTTAATTTTGCCTTCCATTTTAAATGAGATTTAGCTGGGTAGAGTAGTCTTGGTTGTAGGCTTTTGCTTTTCACTGCTTGGAATATTTCTTGCCATTCCCTCTGGCTTGTAGTGTTTTTGTTGAGAAGTCAGCTACTAGCCTTATCAGAACTCCCTTGTATGTTACTATCTGTTTCTCCATTGCTGCCTTTAAGATTCTCTCTTTGTTTCTAAATTTTGTCTATTTAATTATGATGTGTCTTGGAGTGGGCCTCTTTGGGTTCATGTTTGATTGGGGCCCTCTATGCTTCCCGGATTTATGTGACTTTTTCCCTCATCAAGTTAGGAAAGTTTTCTGTCATTACTTTTCAAACAGATTTTCTATCCCTTCTGGTATCCCTATAATACAAATATTATTACATTTCATGTTGTCCTGCAGCTTCCTTAAACTTTCTTCATTCATTTTGAGTCTTTTTTCACTTTGTGGCTCTGTCTGGTACTTTTTTTCTGACTTTTTCCAAGTTGCTGATTTGATTCTCTGCTTCATCGAGTCTGCTCTTAATTTCTTCTATGTATTATTCATTTCAGAAATTATATTCTTCTTTTCCCCTTGGTTCTTATTGATAGTTTCTATATCCCTTTTCATGCAGGTATAATTCCCAGTAAGTCCCTTGTAGCTTCCATGGAGTTCCTTATAGTTCTCACTGAGCTCCTTGAGCATCCTTATAACCATCAATTTGAGCTCAGTGTCTCATAGTTTGCTTGCCTCAATTTCTTTAGCACTCTTTCTGGGGATTCCTCCTTTCCTTTTGATTGGGGACTGTTTCTTTGTCTCTCCATTTTAGGTGACTGTTCTTGTTTGTTTCTACATATTAGATTGATCTCCTTTGACTCCCTGTCTTTTTGGTGTGATCTTCTGAGGTAGGAGACCTGTAGAACTCAGTGGTGTAGTCTCACTGAGCTCCTGAGCTGGATGCTCTAGGGATGCCCTTTATGCCATTTATTTGGGATATCTGGCTGTAATTGGGTTTTGGTTGTTGTTGAGTCATTCACCACAGAATGTTGGACCCACCCATTCTGTGATGGGTCCTTCCCTTTGGTTGGCTGACTGAGATCATACCACCTACCATGCCCTGTATGCTGTTTCACAGGTACTGCCAGAATAAAACCAAACAACCCAGGAGACACACCCACAATCACAAAAATAACCCCCACCACACAATCAACACCAATAAGCAAATATTAATAAAGGAGTAAAGAGATCGAGACTATTATAAGAAAGGAAACATGAATATAAGGTGAATAAATGAAAGAAAAATCATTCTGAGAGGGTGGAAGTGGGAGCAATAGTAAGAGTAGGGAATAGAAACAAGGCAAAGAAAGAAATAAAAGAAAATTTACAGCACAAATAAAAAAAGGGAGGAAATAAGGCAGAATGGAGTAAGAAGTGGGAAAAATATACTATTAGGTTTAAACAAAAATTTAATAAAATATAGTGAAAAAATAGGAACCAAATTGGAGAAAAAGATTCACCACAGCAGTATGAACAACAAATAAGCAGAGATTAATATAGGTGGAATGGGGATAAAAAGGAAAATAAAAAGAAAGAAAAGCTTATGAGATATCTGGGGAAAGAAAAGTGATTTGGGGAGGATAGAGGGAGGAAGAATATTAAGAGTGATGAATGAAAACCAGGATAAAACAGGGAAAATTAAAATTTAAAATGAAAAGAAGAAAGGCCAGGAAGAAGGCAAATTGGAGTAGGAGAGGGGAACAGTAAAATTTGAGATTTGAAATTAAAAAATGGTGAAGATCTAGAAATAAAATTGAAGAAATGCAAAAACAACCACCATATCCACAACCACTGAGCAAAGACTGATAAAGGTGGAGAGAGAATAAGGGTATTTAAGACTGGGAAAAAGAATGTGAGATGACTAATGACAAGAAAAATGGTTTTGAGAGGCTGGAGAGGGGGCGATAGTAAGAGTGAAGAATAGAAACAAGTCATAGCTAAAGAAAAAAATTAATAAGAAATATTAAGAAGAAGATGATAAAATGGAGAAAGAGAAGGGAGGAGTAAAATAATGAGGTTTGAAATAAACTACAATATAAAAACTAGTGAAATAGTAGGCACATATTTGAAGGAAAATAAATGAATGGCAAAAAGCTATGCAGGAGAGGAAATAACGCAAATCATGAAGACCAATGTGGAATTTGTCTCAGTAGAATCCAGTGTTTACCACCGTTTTCTCTTTCTGGATTCACCCCTGGTAATGTCAGATGGTATCCTACTGTGGCCTTAGGCAGACTGCCGAGACCACAAGCAATCCATAGTCTATGGCTGTCTCCTTCAGATTTGGCTGCTCCCCACTGTTCTGCCCTGATATCTTTCCATGAGCCCAGGGTCCAGGAGTCGTTCATTTAATGACCTGAGTATACTGCCAGTACCTTCTCCACCTGCCTTAGAGGGGACCTCTGGTGCAATTGGGAGGGTGGGTACCTTGTGTCACCTCCTGTGAGCACTGTTCAGTATTCCAGGAAGAGGGTGGGAGTGTTTCTCTGCCCTCTCACCACACATCATGGTCTGTGCCAGATTCTTTCCAATACTATATGTTTACTGGTGAATTAGCTGTTTCTTATGAGAGGCTGATCTCTGCAAAAGGGGCAGCTCTTTTCTGTCCAGGCACTGAGACTGAGTGGGGCCCTGAACACTGTTACTGTGCCTGTCTCTAGTCTCTCTTCTCTGCTGGTTTCAGCAAATCAGGGCCGAAGGAACAGTGTGGCTGGCAGTGTTTTGTAAAGCATCCTTTCAGAGCTTTTTTTTCCCCCCTGGGTGGAAGTGTACCCAGTAGGGGGCTCTTGAGCCTGGCCCCACTGATCTGCAGATCCTGTAATCCCACAAGTAGGGATTGGGCTTGCCTGTCTGTGAGGGCGCCTGTCTGGCTGCAGCAAATCTCAAGCACTCAGCTCTTGGCTGTCCAGTCTTCAGCTGCCACTATCTTACTGGAGACTAGGGCCTGAACTCTGCACTCTGTACAGTCCCCAGGTTGTCAGCTGTGCTGGGTTGGGTTCCACAGTCCCATCAGCATGACTCTATCCTCTGAATTCTTTGTTTGCAGAGCAATTGTGCATGCTCACACATGCATGCGAGTACCAAGTCCCTGATGAGTCTTGAGTCTCAGTTCCTCTTTTAAAAGAGTTTCTGTGTAGCCCCCTTGGTCCAGCACCAAGCCCTGGGGAACCAGTTCTCCACGTGTTCCTCCTCCCTACAAATCACTAAGTCTCTCTTGGTCAGGGCTGGCCACTTTATTTTAAGTTGGAAAATTAAAAGGCCAGCTTGAGGGGAAAATGTGAATCCCAAATAGGATTTTTCTTGAGAACCCTTCATAACATTATAATGATCTTTTCTGGTGTTGTAATGTCTGGTACATAGAAATCACACAACAAATATTAATCGTATAAAACCATTGACCCATAGCTATCAGCAG